>JALPQI010003070.1:0-89989 GCA_025490895.1 Thaumatotibia leucotreta
TCAAAGTGCACTTGTTAAGATTACATTTACATCATCAAGGCGAAATTATTCATAAAAAATATCATAATGTGTTGACTAAAAAAATTGGTGAACTCATATTAAAAATCGTATATATTTTTGATATCTGGAAAAGAAGTGGAACTACTAGGGAAACATAATTAGCATAATCTATAAATTTCAAATTAAAAAATCGTCCATATGGATGTCGATAGATTAGTCGATATTTAACTAAGCACTAGTGACAAACGCATTTTTGCTCCCGTCGTCCGGGGTTTGTTTATACATGTCAAATTAGTTTTTGGGCCCTCCTGAAAAATCGTCATTTGGTGGTTACATTAATTCATAATACAACTGACGTATACCTGTACCAAATTGCAGATTTATAGTATTAACGGCCACTGAGTTATGCTGCGGACTGACGGACAGACGGGCAGACGGACATTGCGCAACTATAAGGGTTCCTTGTTTGCTACGGAACCCTAAAAAACGACGTTTATTTTTTACTAATTTTCAAAATTATTGAATTCGTAGCTCGATATGCTTACAATTTGATGCATTCGAGCAACCTTAATAACCCTTAGAGGAAATGAGAGAGTTGCATCAGTAAATTACCGAGAGTGACCGTAACACACGTTATGAATGACGTGAATATTATTATCAGTATTATCACGTTTGACGGCACATCACTGGCGCATCTTTTATGTTACGATGGCACTAGATTGACAGCTGACAAGTCAGTCTAGCGGAGCGTTAGGTCGATGGTTAGC
Source organism: Thaumatotibia leucotreta (assembly GCA_025490895.1). NCBI lineage: Eukaryota > Metazoa > Arthropoda > Insecta > Lepidoptera > Tortricidae > Thaumatotibia > Thaumatotibia leucotreta. The sequence goes on from JALPQI010003070.1 coordinate 768, forward strand.
GTTATGTTGGATGTTATTATGATTCGAACTTCAACGTGCGCGCACCACGTAACCGACGAACCGCTTTTGTTCATCGTGATATTGATTGTTATGTATCGAACGTAATTAAAATGGGTGCGCCAAAGTTCATATAAAATTGCAACTGAAATTGTTGGAACTCCGAAAATGTTTCTTATACAATTTAACATCATAATGATCAGTATTTATACTATTCTTTGTTCATAAATATCATACCTCAGAATCATTAATGATCATAATGTTGATTTTTATAAACATTTGTAACAGTAGGTAATAGTGATCTGCATCTAAATTTTCATAATACCTATCGCTATCTATGGAATATACTTCAAAGTTATATTATTTTTTTACTATACCAGTTTGTATACTAACCTGAACTGGTTTTATATAACTAAAAGCTATATATATTATTAATGTAAATGATTAAGTTAGAACTGCGACTTCCGCAAAAACGACCTACCAGTAGAAAGTGGCTTAAGTTTGGTTAGAACTGCGATCTCCACAGAAGCGAACTGCTAGTAGAAAAATAGGTTAGGTTAGGTTAGAACTGCGACCCCCCACAGAAGCGAACTGCTAGATAGTAGAAAAATAGGTTAGATTAGGTTAGAACTGCTAGTAGAAAAGTAGTTTAGGTGAGGTTAGAATAGCGACCTCCGCAGATACGAATTGCTAGTAGAAAAGTGGCTTAGATTAGGTTGGAACTGCGACCTCCACAGAAACGAATTGCATGAAAAAAAGTGATTAAGGTTAGGTTAGAATAGCGGTCTTCACATAATTATATAGATTCACTTTATCTACAGATACAACGTCTAACGCTATGAAGCCTATGACTACAAGTGATTATAGGAAAAATGTTTATAAGTAAATAATTTATGTTAAAGAAGCTTATGCGTACAGATAGATCTGAGTAATGAAGTTATAAGTTTCAAAATTTTAAATCGATATGAACATGGTAGTTACTTCTACATTATAATTTTTAGTAAGATAAAAGTATGAGATAAAATTTTCGGAGTAATGATGATTATGATTAAAAAACGGTATTAGTAAAAATTATCGAAGAAAAAATTGGACCGGAAGTGCCAATATGGACCCGATCGATCGATGAAAAAAAGTGAGTTTGTAAATTACTAGTGCATTTATTTCCGGTCTTTTGTATAAAGTGTAGGATTTGTTACAATAAATAATCAGATTGTGATTTGACGTTTCACTTGGCTACTATTAACCGTACACATCAGCCGCTATGGCCGATTCCGTAATGACGGCAAACAGCCGCCTACACGTTTGTTTTTATTTTAATGCATTTAATTTATTCCAGTACGTAATGCCTGAAAATGTGAACGCCTCGCACCCGATACCCGGCGTCTTCGATTTGGCTGTGTGGGCGGTCAAATTTCCATTTGTGCGATATGATTACAATGGGCTAAAGATAGAAACATATGTTTGCAACAGAGCTGGGTCATATTGGTAATTATTTTACATTAAATAAGTGGCTACTTTATTCTGAAGGTTACCTACTCTCGGGTAACGGGGTATAACATGAAATAGACTAATCGAATACTCAGTAACTTTGACAATAATTATTTTATTATAATTATTATCTTAACATAATATCGATACATCGCAATTCACGTAAAAACAACAGAAAACGAACGATAATCTATATCTTCTACTTTTTTTACGATTGAAATTGGCGCTAATCCGCAAAATAAAACGCTGCAGTAAAATATAATTACATGATTAAACGAACTTACCTGAAGTGAAGTTCTATCCTGATTATATGAAGTAATTAGTCCGAGGTAAATTACTAGTAGTAGGTCGCCCTGCAGCCGCATTCATCGCAATTTAAAGCCTATATACGTACGATTTAAACATCATCTTATGTATTTGCACTCTCCCGGCGCACATGCCGCACATCTGAACAAATCCCCATACTGCCGCGACTGCTACAGCATTTGTGCGCGTAAAAAGAGGGCAAGGAGGTGAGGTTGTCGCTTACTCAAAAACTAAGCAAAAATCATGTGATGTGACAGTAATCTTATCCAGGTTTAGTACAACGTGACAGTAAGTCGAGGACTATGGGTATTTTGTATAGCGGAGCGAATTCTCTAACATTTCTGGTTAAGAAAAGGAGGACGATTAAAGATTGTTATAGCATTTGTGTCATACAAAGGGGGCCTTAACACGAATGCTATAGCAGCTACGCCCGTAAACGTGTTAATATTCGATAAGTACAATCGGTCAAGAGGTTTTTATTTAAGTCTCGGACACGTGCGGAGGCTTTAGCGGTTAGAAGGGAAGAGACTTGGCGTCTCGGTGCACTGATGCGTCTGGTGTCGTGTGCGCGCAACCTGGGCACTGTTGTCACGCTGATTCGCTACCGACGGTCGCCTGGATTGGTCAACGCCGGTGCCAGTGTTACCAGGCGTTAGCATACTCCGGGGTGCTGAAAGATTATCTTTCAGGAATCCCTTTATTGCATAGGTAACGGGCATATTCTGTTGAGTGCTCGCTTAACGATCCCCCTGGCAGTGTTGAGGTCTGCGACACGCGGCACGCCATCCTCGCCGGGGTATAGCTTGACTACCCTGCCCATGCGCCACAGCAAAGCGGTGGCAAGCCTTCCTCCTTGATTAGTACCAGCTCACCCAGGCGTAGATCGCGTTGTCTTTCGCGCCACTTGTAGCGTTGCTGTTGTAGAGACACGAACTCCGACGACCACCGCTTCCAGAAGTGTTGACGCAGCTGCTCCAGCTTGAGGTAGCAGTCCAGGCGTTGTGGGTTCCAGTCTTCAAGTGGCGGCGACGGCAGCGACTCGAGCGCCCTAAAAACCAGAAAGTGCCCGGGAAACATAATCATATAATTATATTTTCTGAACCGTACTTATTTTTTCCTTAAAGTCAGAATGAAAAGTAGAGTTCTTACCACGGGGGAAAAAAGGAACTCATTTAACCTTCGAACCCTTCGCAAAAATATATCAGTCTAAATGGATTCATTTCCGCCCTTAGTTATCAATCTACTATTGCATGGTTACTGCCGTGATCGGTGCCTACTGATGGTGGATTTAGACAAAGCGAGCGAATGCTTATTCTATCCGGATTCCCTTTCTACGAAATTCGTTAATATCTTAATAGTGTGGGATAGAATGAGAATTAGCTCGTTTGGTATAAATCCACCTTGACACTTTATAGTGACGCTTTACATACATGCATAATAATATTAATAATAACGCATCTATCTATGTATGCATTAAGTAAAAGTTTATTCTGCAGGCTCCAATTTGGCTCACCGACGCTCGGCGCTGTTAAGACTCCAGTAGCGATTATTGTTGGCTTCCAGTTCATCCTGGCGTACAAAAGAAAACCCTCACCTTTTTATAAATATGCAGTGAAGACTCAGAAGTACTCGGGCAAGTGTCCAAAGGTAAGGCACATTTTGTTTACCCAGTTATCCTCTTCTTTATCAGTTCCACAAATCAAATCAAATCAAAATTGTTTATTTGCATTTATATACGATACAATTACAAGATCTTATAATTTAAAATAGGTTCATCGTATTCAACCTGCATTCAGGTGTACAAATAGTACATGCAAGTACAATAAGTACATGCAAAGAGTATCGCTTAGATACTTATTCAATACAGTATTTACAATGCCTACTTGTACCTTATTCTTTACTGTTAAATATTCCTTAATGCTATAAAAACATTTTTCTTGCAAACATGTGGGTCAGCTTAATTTTTAATGATTTTTCCTCTAATGTAGTTTCATTAGTTTAATTGTTATACAGGGTGGAAAAAGATTTTGGGTCAGTGAGGGTAGCTATCAGATCCCGTGTAGCTACGTGAAAATGGTCTTAGAAGACCTTCCCGCGATTTTCAATTAAAGAAGATTAGCGTTTTCAGATTTTGGAAAAAGTATACAGGGTGCGAGGAAATGGTCATTTTTGACAAACTTTTTTTTTGATGCCAATCGATCCTGTTTCTGTTCAGGATCAAAAGCTTGTATCGGACCAAAAAAAAATTTTCGGCTAGAAAAGCCGCAAATCGGGATTTAAAATTCCCATACAAATTGTATGAAAATTAAAATTATTTTTTCACGCCTAATTTTTTTATGCCAATTGATTCCATTCCTATCCAGTACCAATAGTTTCCTAGAGGTCAACTTACGGCAAAGTAAAAAAAAAAACAAAATTAAAAAAAAACTGCTTTCATACATTGACTATGGGAAAAAAGTGAAAATTAATTACATTATCTGTGACGCTTATTAATGTTGCTAATGATTTCATACAGTATTATTATTATCATTTAGCATAGGATGACTAATTATCGTGACAGATAAAGTAATTAAGGTTTCACTTTTTTTCCATAGTAAATGTATGAAAACGGTTTTCTTGAAATTTTGAATTTTTTGTACATTGCCATAAGTTGACCCGTAGGAAACTATTGGTACTGGGTAGGAATGGAATCGATAGGCATAAATAAATAACGGTAAAAAATATTTTTTAATTTTCATACAATTTGTATGAGAATTTAAAATCTCGATTTGTGGCTTTTCTAGCCGAAAAATTTTTTTTGGTCCCTTACAAGCTTTTGATCCTGAACAGAAACAGGATCGATTGGCATCAAAAAAAAAGTTTCTCAAAAATGACCATTTCCTCGCACCCTGTATACTTTTTCCAAAATCGGAAAACGCTAATCTTCTTTGATTGAAAATCGCGGGAAGGTCTTCTAAAACCATTTTCGCGTAGCTACACGGGATCTGGTAGCTGCCCTCACTGACCCAAAATCTTTTTCCACCCTGTATACGGTTATACAATTTGTTATAGCAGTTTTTCTTATAAATGTAACAGCGACCAGGAGGACGATACACTATATTTTTGTATTGTGTTCTTGTATGCTTTTTACTTGTCACACAACGGTTTATAATGTAGTTAGTGTTATCTTTAACAAATAGACAGACTTCCTTTATATATGGACACGGGAGTGTTAATATTTTAAATCTCCTAAATAGTGGCTCACAACTGTCCATAAACCAACTATTTTCTAAAGCGGAATAATATGTGGAATTCCCCCAGATAACTAATCCACAACATAGCACTGATGATACGTACCCGTGATACGCCAACAAGGTCGCTTCTAATGACACTGTTTGCCTCAGTCATTTTAGAGCAAATACAAACTTGAATAACTTCTTACAAATATGGCCTACTTGAAGTTTCCAGTTTAAATAATTGTCCATACTAAATCCTAAAAATGTACAGTCATTCACTAACTCTACTGCGGTGTTATCATATTGAATGTAGGTAATGACTTTTCAGAATAACTACAAAATATCATTGCTTTTGTCTTATCTATATTGATTTGTACTTTATTTCTTTTGAACCAAGCAACAGTGTCTGCTAACGTTTTGTTTACATTGGCCTCTAGAAGATTTAAATTGTCTCCTTTGATTACTAGGGTAGTATCATCGGCAAATATAATACAGTCTTGACAAATACAGATAGGAAAGTCATTGATTGCAATTAAAAACAATAAAGGACCGAGAATACTACCTTGAGGAACTCCAGCTCCCTTTACCAAAAATGCAGGCCTTAACCTTACGTTATGGTAACTTTTATTACTATAACTAACAACTCAATTTGTTTCTGTACATTGTAATCTCTCCTGTAAATGGCTTTTTATCCATTCATTAGCGTTTCCTCTTTCGCCGTACATATCTAATTTATTCAGGACAATTGAGTGGTCAATGACATAAAAGCTTTACTTAAATCAATAAAAATTGGGTTTAGACTCTCCGATACACTCTTCACTAGATTGAAATTACAAGTGTGTAATCGCAGAGCCAATATTTACGCGACGCTAGCGCCATCTGTCCATATCTATGCCTAATAACTTTTTTAATGCACGGTACTTTTATGGTACTCTAACTCTCTAAATTAAAAAAAAAAAAGTTTTATGAATATGATTTTATCTCTTTTCAGACCGAGTGGGGTTGGTTCTTCTGCGTGACGGGCCGCTGGGCCTCGCTAGGCCTGGACAGCGGGGCCGCCCTCCACAGAGCGACGCAAGGCCAATCCTGGCTCTACGACGGTCTCCTAGGCATGCACTCCTTCTCTATGACCCTCAGGGCCAAAGAACTCACCCACTACTTCACTCCCATAGAAAATCACTCAGTCTTGACTTTCCTGTACGATGCTTACATGGGTAGGTTAGACTATCGATACTTAGACAGCCGCTTCGAGAACACGGAATGGCAAGCTCCCAAGAATCCTGCAGGTGGTGGTTTTCATTATATATGGCCGGCGTTTCCCGATGTCCTATATGATCCCCCAATATTTTATAAGAAGTAATATTTAATTATTTATTATTATTTTAGTTTAGACAGGCAGCTAAAGCTGGTACGTCTGAATTATAGTTCGTATGAATATGATTTCATATAAATAGCATTTTTTTAATTAATTAACACTGGTAGAGTTAATCAGTTTAAAAATAGACTTGAACCAATTATAAGTACTAGGGCGTCCTCCTTAAGCGACGGCATCAAGAATACGGAAGCAAGAAATACTAGGGCGTCCCCAAAACTCAGTTAACCTTTTGTACGATAAGATTTTCTTTTGTGCAATAAAGATTAAATAAATAAATAAATAAGAGGCCGAATCTACACATCAAAATCATAAATTACGAATTGCTAGTTGGAATGTATGCTCGATGACAGGACGCAGCGCCGAACTGGGTAAAGCCTTACGTAGAAAACGCATAAACATCTGCTGTATACAAGAGACGAAATGGAAGGGGTTTAAAGCTAGGGAAATAGGAAACGACTACGAGCTCATCTACCACGGAACCGATCCGAAAAATGGTGTTGGAATAGCGTTAGACAAGAACTTTCAGGAACGTGTAGTGGAAGTGAAACGGATAAGTGACAAACTTATATCCATAAAACTCGCTTTGGATGGTCAACCATGCATGAACGTGATAAGCGCACACGCCCCACAAGCCGGTCGCCACAGCACTGAGAAACAGACCTTTTGGGATGACATGTACGACCTGCTCCAGTCACTACCACCAGACGAGTCAACCTACATAGGTGGGGACTTAAACGGTCATGTAAGATGCACAACAAGTTCGTACCATAGAATCCACGGAAAGATACGGAACCCTTAACCCAGAGGGCGAAACTATCTCGCAATTTGCTTCGATCGTCAACACATTTTTCACAAAGGCCGAACAACACCTTATAACCTACAAGAGTGGTGGCAACAACATTCAAATAAATTATATATTAGTGAACCGAGCAAATCTAAGGCTATTTAGAGACTGTAAGATGATACCTGGGGAAACCCCTAACACCACAACACAGAATCTCGGTCGCCGAATTTCTCATGAGAAGGCCTGTAAAAGTGAAAAATGATAGAATACCAAAAATACGTTGGCACAGACTTAATCGAGAGGAAGAGCATAAACTCTGTAGTGAAATCGCGAATCACCTCCCAATTATTAAATATGAAGGTATAGATCGCCAAAATATTGTAGAGATTAAATAAAGTGGAACTAAAACAGAACTACGTGTAGCAACACCAATTGTCTTGTCAAACAATATATTATGTCAAAATATTTGATTTTTGCCTCTTAAACGAATACATTAGATTTGGTTTACAATATTTCTGGGATACAAGTATTTTACTCAAAGATAAAACACCGTTTCTATATAAACAGCATGAACAAACCATTCGTAAAGATACGCGGGAAAATATAAACAATGTGTAAATTATGTGTTTGAGCGAGTCTTGCGCCGGAAAACTATTGCCAATTTCAGCCGATGTTTACAAACGAAAGGCTGAATGGACTGGTATGGTATGATATGTATTACATAAAATATAGATTTTAATACGTAAATAACGCAACAGGCCCTTATATGAACTGAAAATAACTGTTTTATAGTTGTAGTACATTGACATAATAATAATAATAATAAACCCATTAGATGAAACCACTGGATACCCATTAGATGAAACCACTGGATACAAATACTTAGGATATTTGCAGACAAAAATGATCCAGGCTAAGGAAATCAAAGAAAAATTAAGAACTCAATTCAAGCACAGACTAAACTCAATACTCAAAACTCAGTTAAACTCAAGAAATACTATTAAAGCGATAAACACCTATGCAGTACCTATCCTAACCTATTCATTTGGAATAATCAGGTGGAGTAAATCGGACCTCAAATCATTACAGCGCTCAATAAATACTACTATGACCAAATTCAGAAAACACCATCCCAGATCATGTTTCCAGAGAATGACCCTGCCGAGGGTGGAAGGCGGTAGAGGGATCATAGATATTTCAAACCTCCATAACAAACAAATAGCAACACTAAGAAAGTATTTTCATAAAAAAGCTGACTCTTCAATCATACACAAAGCCATATCACAGAACGACCGTCAATTCACACCCCTGAACCTAAAAGATTTAAATCCTCAAAAAACAGAAACATTAATCGACCACAAAACTAAAATAGCTGAGTGGAGTGCGAAGTCACTGCATGGAAGACACCGTCACGATTTAGGCCAACCAAATGTCGACAAAACGGCGTCGAACGCATGGCTGAATCGTGGCGAACTCTTCCCGGAGACCGAGGGCTTCATCATGGCCATCCAGGACCAAGTTATAGAGACTCGCAACTATCAAAAGTACATCATGAAAAAACCCGTCACTGACGTATGTAGGAAGTGCAATAGTTCAACTGAAACCATACAACATATAACCGGAGCATGTAGATCAATAGTTCAAACCGACTACAAACACAGGCATGACCAGGTAGCCAACATAGTTCACCAAAAGCTTGCAGTCAAATATCACCTGATTCCCCCTCCAGCCACTGCCTACTACAAATACAAACCTGCAAATGTTCTGGAAAACCGAACTCACAAAATGTACTTTGACCGAGCCATATTAACCGACAAGACCATACATTATAATAGGCCGGATATAACTGTGGTAGACAAAATAAATAAAACAGCACTATTAATAGACATAGCAATACCGAACACCCATAACATCCAAAATACAATAGCTGAAAAATTATCCAAATACACCGATTTAAAAGACGAAATAGCCAGGATATGGAAGCTAAACAGTGTTTCTATAATACCCATTGTTTTGTCTACTACAGGTATAATCCCAAAACAATTGCATACATCCTTAAAGTCACTTTCGTTGCCGCAATCCTCTTATACAGTTATGCAAAAAGCCGTAATCTTAAATACATGCCGAATCGTCCGAAAATTTTTACAGAATGACATACAACTGCCTAGTTCACAAACTCAACCATCCGTGTAAATTATCCACATACCTAGTGTTTAAGCGCGGATAATCTTTTAGTTACTTGAATTATGAAATACACTTGGCTTTGGCCCGTGTATTTCATTACGCCAGTGTACCTAATAGGCATACTGAGAAATGTAAAGAACCAAACAATAATAATAATAATAATATATTCTTTATTGTGCATAACAATTTAACAAAACAGTAATACAACAAGAAATAAAACATAAACAAAGAGTTAAGCAACAACAGGCGGTCTTATCGCTACACAGCGATCTCTTCCAGACAACCTTAGGGTAGTAGAATAATTACGTTAGGAATTTCCCGTAAAGGTAGCATAAACTATGGAGAAGAACTGGTTGCACATCAGTGTTAAAATATATACATAAACATAAATATATACAATTATAACTATAAATACTTAAACTATAAAAGTATTAATATTCCTACACATATACATAATTAATATTATACTATTCATATAAAATTAATATAGATAAAATTGACAGATAACTTAAGGAAGCGACAGATAGTGTTGTTTGAGATGAACCTTAAAAATGGAGAGAGAGTTAGCACGTCGTAAATCAATCGGCAAAGCATTCCATAACCGTATCGCCTTGAAAGTAAATGAGTCGTTGTAGAATTTTGAAGAAGAAGTAGTTTGTGCAAGAAGTAAATTTTGGGAGCATCTTAGAGAAGAGAGGTACTTGAAACGCTCTTTGAGGTAGAAAGGGGTAGTGGGGTTGAAGAGAATAGAATAAAGAAGTGTTAAAATATGAAAATCGCGACGCAAGCGAATGGGCAGCCAATTGAGCTGAGAACGGTAGGATGAGACGTGGTCATATTTACGCAAGCCAAATATGAACCGGATACATAGATTTTGAAGTCGTTCAAGTTTATTCAGCTGCTCTTGGGTGAGATCGAGATAGCAGATATCTGCATAATCCAAAATTGGAAGAAGAAGGGTCTGAGCTAACGCAGTTTTGGTGGCAAGCGGTAAGAAGTTACGAAGCCGTCTTAATGAACCTACAGCTGCAAACATTCTTCTACTCACCTCGCTGATCTGAGGGATCCAGGATAAAGTACGGTCCATGATTATGCCGAGATTTTTGACTTGCTGTGAATAAGGGATATGGACACCGTCAAACATAATCATGGGTAAATTTTGAAAGTCGATCCGAGAAATTAATTTTGAACTACCTAAAATAATTACTTGAGTTTTAGATGGATTGACTTTGAGCCCAAAGCGACAACTCCAGTCAAAAATATTCTCCAAATCATTGTTGGTGGAGGTGATTACAGTAAGTAGATCGTCAAGCACCCCCTGGGAGTAGATTTGGAGGTCGTCAGCATAGAGGTGGTATGAAGAATGAATATTGGAAGTAATGGAATTAATAAAGATAGAAAAAAGCAACGGGGACAGTACTCCACCCTGCGGAACGCCAGCTAACGTGTCACACCAGGACGAACGTGAAGTATCCACTTTTACTCTTTGCCGACGGCCTACAAGGTAACTCCGAAACCACTCAACAACCGGAGGAGAGATGTTAAGAGAACACAGAATCGACAGCAGGATGTCAAAATCGACGGTATTAAACGCGTTACTGAAATCCAAAAGCGTTAATACAGTTACCATCCTACTATCGAATCCCGCGCGAATATCGTCCGTAATTTTGACTAATGCAGTGACCGTACTATGACCGGAGCGGAAGCCGGATTGGAATGGGTTCATGAGGCTACTAGTATTCAAAAAAGAAGTTAACTGTTGATGGACTAAGCGCTCAAGAACTTTAGATAAGAAGGGAAGAATGGAAATGGGACGATAGTCAGAAAAGGAAGAAGGATTGGACTTTTTAGGTAAAGGAATTATATCGGCTTCCTTCCATGAATTTGGAAACGTGCAGGAAGAGACCGAGCTATTTAAAATATGGGTAATAATAGGAACAAGGAGATCAAGGAGAGGAAGAATCATACTACGGCTTACATTATCGACGCCAACAGCATTAGACGTTACGGATACTATGCTCTTCCTAACATCACTCTCGGAAAATAGAGCAAACGAAAAACATGAAGAGACGGAAGTTGAGACACTAGAGAGATCTCTGATCGTATGTTCCTTAACCGGCCCACTGAAAGTGGCAGAGGAAGAGAAATGCTGGTTAAGAAGCTCAATATCAATGTCGTTAGCAACCGCTGATTGCTGAGTTTTTCCGACACCGAGCGTCCTTAGAAATTTCCACGTCTTTGACGGATCCCCATGCTCTATGGAATTATGAATGTGGTGCCTTTGGGCGTCACGACACACAGTGCTGCATCGGCTGCGCAACTTGTGATACCTAGCCTTATTCCTATCGGAAGGATTGAGTTTAAATCTGGCTTTGGATATGTTTTTCTTAGCGATTAAAGATCTAATATCGTCGGTCAACCAAGGGGCAGGAAGATGTTTGACTTTTACCGGGCGAATTGGAGCATGAATGTCATAAAGCTGCAACAGAAGAGAGTTGAAAAGACGAACTTTTTCATTAACATCGCTGGCCTCAGATATCACACTCCAATCCAGTTGCAAGGCGTCATCACATAGGCTCTCAACGCTCATCCTACCAAAACTGCGCTGAAGAAGAATCCTAGGCTTAGACTTCGAAGGACGAATTTTATAAGACAGGACAAGCAAATCATGATATGAAAATTCCACCGCAGAAAATTGATTATAACTGGCTACCAAACTAGCAGAAGAAACGAGTGTAAGATCTAGAAGAGAAGGAGTAGAATTTGGAAAAAAGTGAGTAGGGCCAGAAGGGAGAATGGTTAGGTTGCAGGCGTCGGCTATAGTTTTTAGAGATTTGGATCGAGAGTCATCTTTCAAGAAACAAGTATTAAAATCGCCCATGATAATGTGATGATTGAACGACGGCATAAGATCCTCGAGGAGTTTTTCAAGCGAAGAGAAGTAGTTGATGCGGAGAGAAGGTGAATAAAAAACTCCAAGAAGAACCCTTGCATGTGATAAATTAACGTCAAGGAATAAATGTTCAGCTTCATTAGTGCACGAGGTTTGAGCTGACATACTAATAATAGTAAAAGGAATATGAGAGCGAAGATAGATGGCAACCCCACCACCTCCTCTACCAGAGCGATCATTTCGCACCAACTGAAAACCTGGCAAGGAATACGAGGTGGAAGGCAAACAAGGTTTAAACCATGACTCCGAAACAAGAATGGCATGTACATTATTTAAGTCAAAAGTAACCAATAAGTCGTTGTAGTGGGCAGGGATACTCTGGGCGTTAATATGAACTACGTTAAAGTTTTTAGGGACGTCATTTAGTTGTCTGTCAAGTGAGTCATGAAGGGAGGGGGGAATACTATGGAAGCTGTCGTCATCTTTGTCAGAAGAAAGAGAAATATATTCAACACTACTGTCACTGTCAACAGTTGAACAGCATAATGGCATAAAAATAAGATATAATTATATAATACGAACACAAATATAAACCAAATAAACAGTAAATAACTTAAAACTAAAACTAATTACAGTCAAGCTGCAATCTACTACCCGCCAGCAGCTTTATAATTACTAATAGTAAACAATAAACCAACACAACCAAAAAGAAACAACGAAAACGTTATCAATAACGGTATTGAATTAAATTTGTGGGCTGGCAACATTATTATGTGTCAAGTCACTTGGTACAACAAAATGTCACTGTCAGTGTCAGAATCAACAAGTATGTAATAGTAAGACGGTACACAACGAAATATTTTAACAAAAATTTAGAAAAATAGAAAGTGGGTGATACTAAATATTGTAAGATAACACGACCAGGAAAAGAAGACACTATAAGGCTTTTAAGCTTTTAACCAGACAAACTAACTGAAAGAGGTTCTTGGCTAATGAATGAAATTAAGAGCGCAACTTCGCGGCCTGCCTTCTAGTTTTCTTAACGTCCTTATTCGGCTGGCTGGATTGCGGTCCGGATTCAGTCCCACTCGCATCCGTGTCTGCACCCGGCTGGATCTTCGCCAAGTCTTCAAGAGTCAAGACGCAGCGACGCTCACCGTTTGCCGCCAGCACATACACGTTCCCATTCCGTGTAAAGCAGCTTCGTACACCAAAACGATCTCGGGCCGCCATAAACACGTCGTGTCGAGGCTTTGTGAGGAATTCCGAGAGCGTCACTCCAGTCCCCTTCAGACCCGTCTTGGCAAACCACACAGCGTCGCGATCGGCGAGGTCCCGGAACTTCACGAGGATACACCGGGTTAAATTGCTACGCGGACGACCCATACGGTGACTACGAGCAATATCCTCTATAGCCAAGTCCGCCCTGATATGCTTCTTGATAAGTTCAAGCACCCGCTCAGATGTATTCTCATCCTTTGCCTCGGTCACGCCATGGAAGAGCAGCATTTTGCGACGAGCCCTCATCTCCTGCTGGTCCACTTGCTTGGCCAATAAGCTCACCTGCAACTGAAGCGCCTCCAAAGCCTTTTGCATGCACATCTTGAAGACATTGAAGTCAGCTGCCAGCGATGAAACAGTGTGGTTGGACGGAGCATTTTTTTCAAGCTGACTTTGGAATGTAGACATTTGTGTTGTGAAGTCCTTCCTCAAGGAAGCCATAGATTGCTGAACAGCCTCCATTGTGTCCATTTGTAGGTTAGAAATGGTGTGTGAAGTGACAAATATAAATCAAAGAGTTTGTGAAAGGAAATAACTGCTGGTAGGTAGCAGATATTAAATCTTCATAGGAATAACTGTTTTACAAGAATTAATTCACTTTTAATAAATAAAATTAATATTAATTAACAGCTGATGTGTTGACAGTTTTATTGGCCTACCCCCAATCCGGACATATTCTATAGCGCAACCAATACTTTTAGATACTTTAGACATTTTACAAAATGAATGTGATATATGTAACCTCAAACATGTATGCTGATCGCCGGCTAGTGACCTCGCAAGTAGTTTAAGGAATTCATATTTAATATTTTGTGATATGTCAAATTTACTGTGTCTTGTCTTCTGAAATACATCTTTGAATACCAACGGACGTGCAATTGGCATTATTATATTTTTTCCTGATAGCCGTCGTCTTAAAGTTCTAGAATATGCAGCTCTTTTATTTTTATGCCCTATAGTATGTTAGCAATATTTTTTAACCCTTAATAAGGGATCAGTCACACCACACCTAAATTTCATTGGCTTTGACACTAATAAAGTGACACACTAAGTTTCAAAATGAGGTGGTAAATATTCGCACGCCTAGATCTAAACAGTATCAACTCAAAAAAGTACTTTTTTCAGAATTCACAAAAAACTAGTTTTGGCGTTTGTATGCGAAACAAAAATCTAATTTTAAGATAACTGGCTCGAAGGCTAGTATCTCAAATGACCAGAATCAAAACTGTTGTAATTGGGTAATAATAATAGATATAAAAGATGATTTTTAAGTTAATACAGTTTTGCATGTTAATTTATGTATTCTTTGTGGATCTTTTAGAGTTGAAACTCTTTTGTTGATTTGTTTTAAAGTTATTACATCTTATTCCTTATAACTTAACACTAAATGATTCTCAAATAGTGTATTATGTAAAAATTAAAACTTTTTTATTGGGCTTTATTTCAACAGATTATTTTATTTTTATTTTATTTTATTTTATTTTACATACATGGAAAACCAACAGCTTAACACATATCTACATACAAGTTAGCAATACAGAGCCAATTACAGGTTCTCACATATAAAAGCAAACTATTACATAAAAAGAAACAATTGGGTACCTACTTAAATTACACGCGCACAGTACCTACATCTTTTTCTACGAGTAGGTAACTATTTCGCACTAGAGAAATCATTATTATCTAATCACAAATTAATTACATAATAAATAGGTAAATAAAAAACCTTATAAATAACACTAAATTAAAACTAACAAATTAAAACTAAATAAACCTAAAATACATCTAAAAAATGGGGCCCCCTTGGCATGGTGCCGAGGATACTGGCAGCATTTCCCCGCTGTATGGCAATACTAATCCTTTGCGCGAGGAAGCTGCCAGCTCTTCGGTCACCGGTGGTGTCGACCAGCTTTTTGGCGAGTTCTTTGTAGAGCTGGATAGCATTGGGACCCCACGGGCCTAGGGTCTCAACCCCGAATGGCATGAAAATGTATTCGGGACCAAGACCCCTGTACTTATGAATTTTTAGCTTTTCGGCCGCTTTAGCCGCCGCACCTGCCTGAATACTGGTTCCGGAGAGGTGGGAAGGGGCCAGCGTGTCTACGCAGGTAGCATCCCACACTAACACCCTCCCCAACCTCCATGGAATCAGTGACATCCCGTCTGGTCTCTTGCCGTCGTCTCTGGCTATGCCGGAAGGCTCTAATATAGCGGGCACGTTGACTGAGGCGAGAGACCGACGAATGATGTCATTAAGTGCGGCGTGTCTTGAAAAGCGGCCTGCACTTTTTTGACACGACAGCCCGTGGTGTCCCAATTCGTCGACATCACTTCCGCAGGGGCACCTGTGTGGAGCACAAATTCGGATACCAAGCCGAAGACAGGTTGCCAGGCGAAGAGTGTCGGGTTCAAGGAAGGTACCAGTATTAGGCGACGGATAGGCTCGTAACCATTCACCAGACTCCCTTGTCCCCGACGCCAGTAATCTGGCCCGTTCTGAGCCTGTACTTTGACTTAATAGGGTTTGATAGCAAATTTGGCACATAACGTCGTCCCAGCTCCTTTGATGATTTGGAAGGGTTGGGAAATCTCGACTCGGGCAAGCGCTTGACCAAGCTTTTTTGGCTTCCTCCAAGCCCACAATCTCATAGTTTGCGGGGAGACCCCGTAGAATCTTGCCCATGAGATTAGTTGAGCTGTGGATGGAAGACAAAAAAGCTGGCAAGGACACACTGGAAATTTTACGAATCCCTAACCCACCATGTCTGATGGGCAGGGATGCTTGGGTCCAAGATTCGTTGTTGAGCTGAATGTTCAAAATTGATTCCAAAGTAGATTTTACGAGGTCATCTAAAGGGAGTAAAATATTCTCGAATTTCCATATAGGGCTACAACGTAGGACATACGTTAATTTAGGAACGAAAAGGCAGGATTTAATGATGGATACGGCGTAATGGGGACTTATTTCAAGAAGACGCTCTGTATAATTTTTGAATTTAGATATAGAATTTTGTATATATTCCGAAAAATTTTCTTCGAAAACGGGGGACCCTAGGAGGCAGAGAGAGTTCTTGTCCACTAATTTTATGTTTGGCGTTAACAATTGAAATTTTTGATCAATTTCGTCGGCATTTACAAGTGTTTCGGGAATATATAGTTCACATTTATTAAAATTTAGTTCAAGTCCAATTTTCTTAAATTCCGTTTTTATCGTCGCGAGGTCGGCGATTACGGTGTCTACGTCGCCTCCTAGGGTTCCGTCATCAAGGTACCACACATTGAATTTAGAATTTAATTTCTGAATTATAGGGTTAATAGCCAAAGAAAAAATAGCTGGCCCGAGTGGATCACCCTGCTGACAGCCGACTTCAGAGGACAATATATTTTCATGATATAACAGTTTTGTAGGGTCAGCATAAGAAAGGAGAAGATAATTGTAAATTTCAGGAATATTTTGTTTAATTTCTGACAGCAGGGTGTCCCGATTTATTGAATTAAATGCGTTTTTGACATCTATTTTGACCAACACTTCGGACGTTGTGTTGGAGAGGTAGGTGCGCAAGGAGTGCACAGCTGCCTCGCAGCCTCCTTTGGTGCCGAAGCCAAGTTGTATGGGTTCAAATAGGGGTTGCAATTTGGAAATTATATGTTTGACTGCGATTTTGGAAGCGAGGCGCCGAAGTGTTGTACCAACGGCTATCGGTCTCACCCCTCCGTCTTTCTTAGTGAGTGCAATAAGGTTGGCACCGAAAAGTATGGGAACTATGTCGGGATTAATGTTGCCTGAATACATACAATTAACTAATTTTGTGAGGGAATTTAGAAGCTTGTCACCAGCATCGCCTGATGAGAAGCAGATTAAGTCCTTTAGGTGTTGGGGTGAGATACCGTCCAGGCCTGCTGCGGAGCCGGATTTAAAAGACAATATAGCATCAAGAGTGTCTTTGTTCTTTATTTCTAAGCATACCTGGTGTGCCGTTGGTGGATCCAGAAAATACGGAGTTAAAGGAGCTGGGGGGTGTTTAGTCTGTAGGGCCAAATATGTGTCTGGAGTGTCGGGTGACAGCATCTCGTTTGAAAACAAAAGACGAGCTGCGCCTTTAAGGTCTCCTTCACTAATTTTAGATTCAATGTATTTGCGGCGGTTAAAATTACCATTATTTTGAGGTTTTACTGAAAAAGGAACAGAAGTTTGAATATCGCAGTTATTTTTTATTTTTTGAGTAAGGGAAATAGTAGAATCATCTTTATTTACGTGAAGGGTGCGGTAGGAAAATAGAAAAAGGTTGTGCCAATCTTCGATTCTATTGTTTTCTACGCATTTTTCTATGAGATTTGAAAGATGGGTTGCAACGGTGATTCTAGCTCCTCGGGGAATTCTTTTTACGAGGGGTACATTATGTTTTAGATTGCTGATATGGAGATGGAGCGGGATGTCTGCATGATTAGTTAAAGGAGGTACAGGAGGCGGAATGAGAGTGCTGCTAGCTATAGGAGAGGTGTTTTGACTGTGGCACTTACGGTGTGATTTGGTAAAATGGATATTAAGTCCTCTTATGGTATTAAAACTTTTGTGACATTGGGTGCACGGGTGATTGGACGAAGTACTGTCACCAGGCTGGGTTGAAGGTTGCATCCACACTTATAAATAACTTACTATAAAATACGAACTAATTATAAAAATAAAAAGTATCACAAATTATTTTACTAAGTTTACTAATAATTTCCCACGCCGCTTCATAATTCTAAAACAACAATAAAGTGGGTAGGTAAGTAAATAAAGTAACCATGAAAACAGTATTAACTCAAAAATACATAAAATCAGGGGTAACTAGTGTTGATATCTTGCTACCTATATTCCATAACTGTTATGAACGAGAATAATTTGCAATGTTTCTTAATAATTGCTCAATATGTTTCGTTTTGGATAAGATAAACCTGATTTTCGGAAAATTCATCAAAACAGAAATAACAAAAAAAAAATAATTATTTTCATTAAAAGAGAACTAAATCAAAATGTGTAACAAAATATTTCTTACCTCGCCACATAAACAGCTTTAACTGAAAATACAACAATGAGTAATTCTGATAATATTCATAAATAGTGTATTAACTCAAAATAATCACTAACAAGTGGCTACTTTTAAATCAACAAGACTGTAACAAGTCGAAATAGCACTGTATTGGAGACTTGGATTACATCGATCATGCGGAGCAACTGACAATACTGCTGTTTAGACGGTACTGATATAATTAAAATAAGCCAGCAAAAGGTACTTAAGCGGCTGTCATTCGGCGTGCGGCGAAGATATTGTTGCACCGGTTTTTGTGGCTTACGCGGGTTGATTTGTAGAATTCAAATATGCAGCTAACTCAAAAGTGAAGTTTTTTGAGTTAATACTCTTTAGATATAGGCGTGCGATATTACCATTGCCCTATTAAGGGAGTGAGTGACAGTTTGTGGTATTTGTGCAGTTTTACGGATGAGCATAGCAGAAGCTGAATGTTTTCTTCCGCAACAAATGCAATGAAATGGAAAAAAATAATGAATGACACGAGTGACATTGACTGTTTATAAATAAAATAACTGTTGAGAAATAATGAAAGTAATTATGTTCTATTTTCTGTAAATTAATATTAATAAATATATTTATTTTAAATTTATAGGTTTCTGACATTTGTAATAATTTTTCTTTCAATCATAAAATGGTAATTTTTGTTCGCAGACGTTTTTGCTTGAAACAAAATTAATTCATATAATTACGCAAGCATCAATAACATTTAGATGGTGAAATAAATGTTGCCTGTTAAAGCTCAGTGGCGCCCTCCGCAATTCTCTACAGTATTTTGTCGCACTATATTGTGGATACTATGTGGGAAGCCTTCGAAGGTCTGTGCATTTGTGCAATGACACAGCAGCCGAATATTAAGGCATGTCAAAAGGACAATTAAGTAACAACAAGGAATCTAGCTGTTGGAACGAATATGTAAAATTAAAAATCGAGCAAATAAAGGTTCTTTTTAAGCTGTGGCAACAATCAAACGACGATAGTGAAAAGACTACATACAAAGAAGCTAAGTGTGCAGTGGCACAGGCAAGAGCAAGTTGCGATAACGATATCTACGCCAAACTAGAAGCCGCCACTAACGATAGGGAACTTATCAAGATAGCTAGACACAGAAATAAGAACGGTAATGACCAGAACACTGTTAAGTACATTAAGAATGAAAGCGGCCAACTACTCACCTCAGATAAGGACATCAAACAAAGATGGAAGTAATACTACTCTCATCTCCTAAATGAAACAAATTTAATCCCCGTAAACAGCCTATCCAAGTTACGCATCAATTTGGATTCACTAGTGGCTGATCTACCACTGAAGCTGGGGCAGTCCTCATTAAACACATCTTTGACGCCTAGGATAAAGCTCAAGATGCTGTTGGAATTATTCTGTGATCTTTCGAAAGCTTTTGATTGTGTTGACCATGAAATTTTGAAAAGGAAATTATGCTATTATGAGATCAAAAATGTTGCCCTTGTATCTTCTATCTTTTGGATAGGACACAGCAATAAATTATTAATGGAATTCAATCACGCGTTCCCAACCTCGTACGAAAGAAACATGACATTGTACTATTTGCTGACGACACGTCACTCATATTTAAAGTGGATAGAAAAGAGCTTTGATACCATTAATGAAGCGCTCCCTACTGTTGTAAACTGGTTTACAGTAAATAACTTACTTTTGAACGCCAAGAAAACTAAAGCAGGTAAGCAACAGTATGATCAAAGTAAATGGTGAATCACTGGAATTTGAAGATCAGACAGTTTTTGGGTGTGACGTTAGACTCTAAACTACAATGGCATCCACAGGTGGCAACATTGGCCGGCAAACTCAACTCTGCCGCATATGCCGTAAGGCGAATCCAGGCAGCTGATGAACGTTGAGATGGCTAGGCTGGTATACTTCAGCTACTTTCACAGTGTCATGTCATACGGGATTTTGTTGCGGGGGAAAGTGGCAGATATTCAGACCTTCTTTGTGCTACGAAAGCGAGCTGTGCGCTCCATTTATGAACTAGGTGCTCGGGCCTCCCTTAGGGAGAAATCGAAAGAGGCACACATACTTACTGTAGCATCCCAATACATCCTGGACAATATTATGTATGTTCGTGAAAAAAATTATGAATTCAAGATGAATAGTGATGTTCACAACTTTAACACTAGGATTAAACATAAGCTGGCTGTGTCGGCCCACCGTCTCCGTAAGGTTAGTGCGTCTTTCGTTGGGAACTGTACACGTTTTTATAACAAAATTCCTAGTGATTTAACAAATTTGCCACAGCATAAATTCAAGTCTCAGGTTAAGCGCTATTTAATAAGTAAGGCGTATTATACCGTTGATGACTTCATACATGATAAGGATGCTTTTAAGTCAGTACCTTAACGTGTTCGGTAAATCATATACATAAGTGAATGTTTACTATCATACTAGTGTTTTATATTGGTACTATTAATTATAGATCTGACGTAAGATAATAATCTTACACTTTATTTCCATATTACTAATATGTAATCTTGACACTTTATACATATCCGAGATTATCTTATCGACATCAATATCAGATTATCATTAAAATAATGAAGTTTTTAACAATTCTGTTTTGTTATTATTATTTTCATCATATTTGCTACTTATAATTAAGTATCTACCAAATGTGAGATAAAAATACATACTGATGGGCAAACATAGGGACCGTTGGAAAACGCGGTTATATTTATGCCGTAATTGTTTATTTTGTATCGATACTTGAATAATATCATCTATCATTAAAATTATGTTTTGTTATTATTATTTTTATATTTTTATTAATGATCATACTTGATTCCTTCTTATAATTAAGTATCTAGGTAGCCAATATATTGTTTTATTTCGTGAGTGGTATAAAAAATAAATAATTATTTATATTTTGAGTTTTATTCCTAACCTAGGGAGGCAATTTTTACCAGCAATTAATTGCAACTAATCAAAATATTTTCCATGTCTCATACTATTAACATAAGTTCTTTACGCGTCCACTGAAAGTGCAGCGGATTTTCAATTCGAAATACCCCAGTCCAATTTCCGTACCTTATGACTATATTATTTCGTCCGCCCCCGGCGAATAATATGATAACTGCAAAAACCTTATTTTTCAGGAGAAAATAAAAACATGTTTTTGTCGTTAACTTCATTAATACTAAACGTATGCAAATTATGTAAAGTTCTAACGATAGCTATTCTTTGTAGCATTCTGAATAATTAGGGTAGTTCGAGAAATATAAATTGAATGTTTATTTTTACTATAATGTAGGTAGAAAGTCACCAATTTATATTTCACGAACTATAACCTCTTCTTAAATATGCCGAAAAAAATGTATTTCAAAAACAAAAAGTTAGTCAAAATTCCATCTTCTGAGTCGTAGCCTCATGTCTGAGGGACGTGACTCCTATGGGGAAAGAATTTACCATCATTAAGGATATATAATATCGATTATCATTTTATTCACATTACATACATACACATACATCATCAGCCTATGATAGTCCACTGCTGGACTGAGGCCTCTCCTATTAACTATGCGTATTGACGCATTAGGAGGTAAATGCCCATAATCGCCACGCTGGGCAAGCGGATTGGCGATAGCAGTAATGTGTCCACTATGATGACGCTGCTGCCCATCATCAATCGTTATCAAAAATGGTCAGTGACACTTCAATCCCTTAGTCGACTCTTACGACAGCCGCAGGAGGAGTTGGGGTGGTGACAAATGTATTCTTACTGCCGTCACCACACGGCCAACACCACATTGCGGCTACGCAAATACCAAATATTTCACCGTCATGTTATAATTTTATTCAGAGGGTTACCAGGGTGCAAGCTAGTGAGTATAATACTGCAATATCATTATTCCGGTAAATTTTGTGTTAATCTTTTTTTTAAAAGGCTTGTAATCTACACCGTGTTTTTATTGATTTCCGTTAAATTAAAGGGAAGCTTATTTAGGTCAAAAATGATCTGAACTATTTCTCTAAGAAACTAGTGTCTTAACTCTTACTGTTATTGAGTTAGTAAAAAATAAATTTAATGACTGTGTTCAGTGTATTGCAACCTTTATTACATCCTAATGTTACTTATTTTGACATGTGCCGTCAGCAGCCGTCAGTCGCCCGAGATCTTATTTTTAAGGTTCTCTCACACTTACCATTACAATTATTATGTATAAAACGAAAAAAAAAATTTTTTTTTTCGAAATTAACTTAAGCCGATATACCAGGCAACTTCTATTAATGTTCCAAGTAACCTGTCCAATTTAACGGAAATCAATAAAAACACGGTGTAGATTAAAAATAAAACTGTAATAATGGTAATCAGCATTCTTTTTACTAAACAATAAAATTTAAATAGTTAAACTGAATCCTAATAAGTAAATTGGCAGAATAATTATTACAATTAATGACTAACCATTACTTACATAAATGATATTATTATGATCGGATGCCTCCTCAATTCTTCGATTATTATTTAATATAGCCATAAGGCGTGAAGTCCTTTGTTTATACACTTTATAGTCAATCCATTTATACAGGCTGTTCGTTTCCATTTGCGATAAATTAGACAGGTTACTTGGGACATTAATAGAAGTTGTCTGGTATATCGGCTTTTGGAAAATTCGATAAAAAATATATTTTTTTGTTTTCATACATATTAAATGAAATGGTAAGTGTGAGAGAACCTTAAGAATAAAATAAAAGTTAATCTCAGGTGACTGACGGCACATGTCAAAATAAGTAACATTAGAATGTAATAAAGGTCGCAATACACTTGTTCAGTCATTAAATTTATTATTTTAATAACTCAATAACTGTAAGAGTTAAAACACTAGTTTCTTAGAGAAATTAATTATATTTGACCTAAATAAGCTTCCCTTAAAGTTATAGCATATGAAGAAAAACACGCTGTATATCAAAAAAAACCGCCCAAGTGCGAGTCGTAGGTACTCGCGCGCAAAGGTTTCCATAACATTATCAATTTATCATAAAATAATAAATTAAAGGTAAAAAAATGGGTTTAAATATAAGCATTTTATATTAAACCAAAAAGGAAAAAAAACCATGACCTTCATAAAATAATAATAAAATAGCTAATCAATTAGATGTGTCGTTAGCTAAAGTATGATATACCTACCTATATATAAACCACAGAACTAAGATGACAAAGAATGATCGACAACGATTAAAAGCGTAACCAAAAACGAAACGCAAGTGTGTGCGTAAATTCGTCTATGTGTGGTCAGGAATAGGGTTGCCTATTACAACAGAGCAATTATCTATCGATATCTGACTGTTTTATCGACAACATGGTATTTTTTATCTTTGTATTTTGCTATAGCTTTTATAGTACAATGTGAATAGAGGGTGTCGAATTACAAATTGCAAACGTGTATGAACTTATTATCTGGCGTATCCCTTAAACCTAACAGAAGTAATAAAAATCGTATATTATCAAAAAAATCTCAAAAAACATAGTAAGGTCCAAGTTTGTTAAATACACATTCGTATTTAAAATCTGGGACTCTGGCGGCATTGTAATGTAATAGACTGATTAGGTATGTTTATCGAACGAAAATCGATATTGGTAGTTCAACATTTAGTCAAGCTCTAGCGTAGCGTGATAATTTATATTTTTACACAAAATATCCTTTAATATTAACTATTGTGATAAATTATTAGCTCGCAGTGATAGGATAACTAATAATTAATGCTAGAAAGTGACAACTTACACGATTTATGCTACTAAATCGACAAAATATCGGTTGAAAACAATCAACCGGCAAATCATATTTACTTGTGAAATGCGTGTTTGCCGTCATTTCTTCGGTGGGTAACAGGGCAATCCTTTACACTACACGATACCATGTCGGTTTAATTATTTGTGAAAGTTTACTTCTTACTAGAATTAAATATAAAATCACTTTTAAATAACAGTCTCCGTTGAGAAGGCTGATACGGCTGATATGTCAGTTCAAAAGTGGGTACGCTTTTGGGATTATTTCCCATCTCTTTTGCACTCGTGTAATAGTCATATGACAGGTGGCTTCCCTTTCACACGCTTCCTTTCTCTATTAAGCGCTAGCGCGGATTTTAACTTTATGATATAAACGAACATTATCCATAAGCAGTTATATTAAACCAAAAAGAAAAAAAAACCATGACCTTCGTAAAATAATATTAAAATAGCTTATCAATTAGATGTGTCGTCAGCTAAAGTATGATATACCTACCTATAGCCGGGGGAAGAAAAGTTTATGGTCACATTAAATCCTACAGTTTCGGAAGCTTTTTCTAATGAATATTTAGGGTATACAGATTCACACCATGCAATAATCCCCAGTGCCGCGCGAGAGCTTCTCATCCAGTCGAGGACTTGAAGGTCAATAATTGGAACAGCACGTTCAATAATTTCTACCCTCGAGATTATGCATTCATTCTATTGTTTCAGATGATTTATAATTAAGGAAAAAAAATCCCCAGTTTTTTCGTAAAGCTTATACAAAAAAAACTATACCTTAATTTTTTTTTCCTTATTTGATAAAAAAATATAACTTACAAAATCTTGCGCAATTCGAAAATTTGGTCATTGGACCAAAATAAAGATATAAACGTCTTAGTAACTTTTCTCCGCGGTGACACAGTTGCATCTATTTTTTTTTTACTGTTATTATTTTATTTTGCTTATAAGACGTTTCAATGAAAACGTACAGCCACGATGATCTATTTCTTAGATAATATGTTTATTAACACGCAAAATAAATATAAAATATTTGAAATATATTAAGTGCTTTACGAGCAATCGACATTAACAGCTATAATCTTAAAACGAATATTTTTTAAATCCCGCCTTCCCGCGCAAGTGCCTACGATACGTGTGCGGCGATGCCGTGCGCTGTGCGTGAAAGAGAGAGGTATAGTTGGCAACCATAGACATATTAATTTGATAGACCGAGTCTATTATATCTGTGGGTGACGCCGGCAATGCCTGTCAACGATCTTTGTTTGGGTATACTAGTGCACCTAAACCGCAAATAGTAAAAGTGATTAAAATAAAGCTTTTCATGTATATTTCTGTTCGATAAGTGCACGGAATGTGATAAAAGTGATGACTTGTGTGGTTCCAGGGTGTAAAAACCGCCAGGGTTACCTGAATGAACAAAATAAATACATTACGTTTCACCGGTAATTTAGTTTTGACTTGAATTTTAAAATTTCGAACCTTAATAAGGTAAAAGTAACTGAAAATCTTATTCAATATTTGTTGCCGGATACATGTGTGTAGTTTTGTGAATAAACCATTCGTTTTTGCATTCGTAATGTAATTATAAATAGTGGGATTCAAATATTTGTATTGCATAGTTGTGGGGTGTGGATGTATCTCGTTCTCTTGACGAAGACTGTCGTGATGCTCGATGACTCAGCTACTGCGGCTACCTCGGCTCAGGGACTTTATTTAGGGAAATGTTTAAATAAAAACACTTGTTTACAATTACAACATTACAGTAGGTTGAGTGTTAGTTGGTTAGTGAGCGCGTGATTAGCGCTTGATGAAGTGAGCGTGAATGAATTGAGCCCTCGCGGATAGCGTGTATATATATTAGCTATCCCCACTCCGCGATAATCCGCGAGCGCCCAAAGTCGCGGGTATCTCGCGCCGCGTGCGTGTTATATGTGGTAGCGTATAGTGTGATAGTATTTATTTAAATGAATTACACGAAATACACAGTGGACAAATATTGTACAAAAAAGTAAAGGAATGGGATTAATTTAATTGGGGAACAATCAATCTTATATCTAGTTAAAGTATTAGGCTTAAGAATTACATACTAAGACAGACATTTATTTACATGTTATGAGCTACATAAGACAGATATTTATTTACATAGTATGAGCTATAAATGACATAAGACAGATGTTTATTTACATATTATAAGCTATATGCGACAATTCTCCCCCACGTGCGTCAGCACCGTCGTTGAACGGAGAGCATATAGGGATCAATCTGGAGACTGGGCGGCGGACTTCACCTGCGCGGGTGCGTACAATGGCTACTCTTACATGGCCATCAGGGCCGGGAAAGAGTTGTGCGACTTCGCCTCTAGGCCATGTACCTCGTGGCATTGAACCGTCCGCTATTATCACTATGTCGCCTGCGTGTAGCTTTTGACTTTTCTGGTGTGCGCTGGATCGTGGGAGTAAACTCGGCCGGTATTCTTTCTGCCAGCGTTTCCAAAAGTGGTCGGCGAGAGATTGCGCAGTCTTCCAAGAAGATAGGGATAAATTGCTGTCTGTAAACACTCCCAGCGGTGACATGGCGCTTGATCGTCCAAGAAGGAAGTGATTCGGAGTCAGGGCCTCGTCTTCGAGATCGGGATTCACTGGTGTGAGTGGTCGCGAATTAATTATGTGTTCGGCTTCTAGCAACAAAGTGTGCAGGACTTCCTCATGGGGCGCTCGTTCTTTGAGGGTTGTTTTCAGAGCTGACTTGACGCTGCCGACGAGACGTTCCCAAGCACCACCGGCGGAAGGGTTGCCTGGCGGAATCTTCTTCCACATTATGGATTTCTCGATCAAGAATGGCCTCATGGATTCGGGTAGAGTCACCTTTGCTTCGGCGATTTCTCGTTCTGCTCCGTAGAAGTTGGTGGCGTTGTCAGAGTAGAGAACGGTGGGTGTACCACGCCGTGCTATCATTCTTCTTAATGATAATATCATAGAGGATGCCGAAAGAGAGGCGGCAAGCTCTAAATGGACGGCCCTGGTGGTAAGACACGTGTACAGGACGCCCCATCTTTTCTCTCTACGGCGACCTATTGTGATGTGCATAGGTCCGAAGAGGTCTACCGCTGCTGCGGTAAACGGCGGTTGATTCGCCTGGAGCCTTTCTGGTGGTAAGTCGCCTACAGGAACCTTGAGAGTAGTTCCCTTATAGGTCCGACACCATTGGCATTTATTCGTTAAGTAACGAATACTACCGCGCAGTCCGATAATATAATAATTCTGCTTTAATTCGTTGATCACAGTCGCGTGGTTGCCGTGATTGTACAGAACGTGATAATGATGAATCAGGAGCTTCGTGAAGCCTTCTTTGGCGTGCAAGACGGGTACGTGGACTTGCTTGTCAATTCTAGCATCGAGTATAAGAACTCCATTCTTGTCCAGTTTAACTGCAATTTTGTGTAATGCCGACCTTCTTGGTAGTGCGCGCCCAGCCTCCAGCAACTTGATTTCCTCAGCGTAGGATTCTTGTTGACTTCGTCGTATTAACAAGATTTCGGCCAAGTTCAAATGCCCCTTGTTCATTTCTGTTTCTATTTTCTTGCATAGCGGTTTGGCCTTAAAAGCCTCGGCGGCAATCAGAACTCTAGCCGTCGCTCGGACTAACTTTGAAAATTTAGAGAACCTATTTACGACTGGTAAATAATCGAACTTATCTTTTTTACTCGCGACGCCCGTACATATAGTTTTAAACGCGCGTTCCTCTCCGGTAACGTCCGTACCGGCGAGTGTTTTTTCGACCGGCCACTTAGCTGATTCTTGACGTATAAACTCGGGCCCGATGAACCATCGGTGATTTGTTCCGAATTGCGCGGGAACGCCTCGGGTCGCGTCGTCGGCTACGTTTAACGCACTCGGTACCCATCGCCAGTCGGCGGGAGTGGTTGTGCTTTCAATTTCCGCTATTCTATGGGCTACGAACGTTTTATACCTACGCGGGTCTGACCTGATCCATGTTAACGCGGTTTTTGAATCGGCCCAAAAATACCTATTCTTTATAACGTAATCCGATTCCTTGACTATTGTTTCGGCTAACCTGGTCGCGAGTACGCAGCTCTGTAGTTCCATTCGTGGCACGCTAATTACTTTCAGCGGTGCGACTCGTGCTTTTGCTGCTACGAGCGCTGAAGTACGTAGTCCCTCTGGACTGGTACTTACTATATATATAGCTGCCGCGTATATTTTTTCGCTCGCGTCGCAAAAAACATGTATATCTGCTTCTCTATTGAACACCTGTACGTGACGCGGTATTTCTAAATATTTTAGTTGCTGTACGTTATCGACGAATGACCGCCATGCGGGTGCGAGTGAGATAGGAATAGTCGTATCCCAATCTATACCGGTTCTCCACACCTCTTGCATGAGTGCTTTACCTAGCACTGAAATTGGGCTTACGTAGCCTATCGGATCGAATATGGACATTGCACTGCTAGTAACTTGACGTTTTGTAGGTAACTTTTCTCCCTTTAGGACGTCTTCGGGCGTATTGCGAAAGTTGACGTGGAATCCGAGCGTATCTCGTTTATGGTTCCATTTTAAGCCTAACGTTCTTTCGCTTTCGCTCCCCCCGATAATTGACGTTTCTTCCTTGGAGCTTACTACGTCAGAAATTACTGCGGGGTTGTTTGACGCGAACCCGCGAAGTTCGAACGACGCAAGCATGTTTAACTCGTATATTTCGTTTATAACGCGCCTAACTTCGTGGTCGTCCATGTCGAATGCTACTAACATGTCGTCCATGTATGTGTTTTTTATGGTTTTTTCCGCGGCTATCGGGTACTTGTCTTTGTGTGCGTTTGCGTTTTCGTTTTTGACGTATAGCGCCGTTGTAGGTGACGCAGCTGAACCGAATATTAATCGTTTCATTCTATATTCTTGAGGTGGGGCTGAACGGTCCTCCCCCCTCCAAACGAAACGTAACGCATCCCGATCCTGTTCCATTATTTCGATTTGCAAGAACATTTCTTTTACGTCGGCTATGACCGCGGTTTTGCCTTCTCGGAAGCGCACCATAACGCCAAAGAGTGATTCTAGTAGATCGGGTCCGGCCACCAGCGCGCTATTTAATGATCGCCCGTATGCCGTAGCCGCCGCGTCCCATACTAGCCTCATTTTTCCTCGCTGCGGATGAAACGTCGGAAAATGCGCTAAGTACCATGTTCGGGTTCCTTCGGGTGGGGGTGGCGAGTCCATTTTCTCCGCGTAACCTTTCTCGAGCAGATTATTCATGTGCTTCGTATACTCGGTTTTCAGAGCCGTATCGCGATCGAGTTTTCTTTCTAGACTGTAAAGTCGTCGTAACGCGTGAGCTCTGTTATCCGGGAGAGTTTCATCATCGGTACGCCATAATAGTCCCGCCCTATATCTATTTTCACCCGGTATTTTTCGACATGTTGATTTTAATAAATCTAACGCGCGCTGGTCGGGATCGGTACGCGGTAGTTTTTTTTCTATGCCTAGTGCCTCTATGTCGAAATGCTTTTTCATAAGCTCGACGGCGAGATCGTCCGCGGTCTTAGGCCGTGCGTGGCCTATGAAATTTATTGCCGCATCGCCTTTACGATGTGGCCCATGGAGTACCCATCCTAACTTCGTCAGACTCGCGACGGGTAGGTGAGGTTTACCGCTTAGAATTTGCCGTGTTACGATTAGATGCCAATTATCCTGTCCTATTAGTATGGTTGGAACCGCGGTGTCGTAGCATAGTTCGTCAATGACATTTGTTAGATGTTCGCATTGTTCGACTAATTTTCTGGACACCTCTTGCGATCCTACACCTATTCTTCTAATAGTCAGTGCTTCTATCGTTTCTAAATGACGACTGCAGTGACCTCTGATTCCGAAACGAATTGTATACGAATCTGTGTTGCTAACGGTACCGCCTATGCCTTGAATATCGAGCGTTTCCCCCCTCTGTTGGGGGGCTATCTTGACGGCCGTTTCGTGCAGGATCAGTGACATCGCTGCACCTTCGTCTAATAGCGCATGCGTATGCGCCACGCCTGACGGACCTGAGACTTCTACCGGAATAATTTTAAGATACGCCTGTGCTAGTCGTATCGTATTTACGCCTCCCGGTGAGGCCTTGTTACTTTGAGCGTTAGCCGTGGTTAAACTTAAACCGTGCAATAATTTGTGGTGGCCAGCCTCGCACTGGTTTACTCCACAAGCTACGTATTTACATTTGTACGGTCTACGATGCGCGAACCCTAGACACCTAACGCATAGCCGTGCATTTTTTACGAACTCCCATCTGTCGGCGACCGACGCGGTTATAAACTTTGCGCATGCGCTGACGTAATGGTTGTTGGC
The DNA here is from genome assembly GCA_025490895.1 of Thaumatotibia leucotreta. Lineage (NCBI taxonomy): Eukaryota > Metazoa > Arthropoda > Insecta > Lepidoptera > Tortricidae > Thaumatotibia > Thaumatotibia leucotreta. The sequence continues at coordinate 31,477 of JALPQI010003070.1, forward strand.
ATTCTTGCATATAGGACACGAATCGCGCGGTACGCTGACGCTGGGCGAGCTTTGTTTCGGTCTAGCCCCGCTCGTATACTCGGGTTTCTTTTTTATTTCCCGCGGTTTCACTTGGGCTACCGTGGGATACCTCGAGCCTTTGCGCGGTGTCGCGTTATGTACTTCCGATTCAGAGTCGCTACTATTATCGCGATAAGACGGTGGCGCGTAATTTTGTCTAGATTCTCGTTTTGAGCTCTGTTCGAAAGCTACCGTATTCACGTGATTTCGCGACCTACTTTGTTTACCATGACTTACGCGTTTCGCGGCTTTGCTTATATCGTTCAAAAACTCGGAGATCGCGACTAAATCCGGTGTTTCGCTATTTGCTTGTTTATACTTTGCCCATTCGTAGCGCACAATTAAATTTAGTTTATTAACTATTTTATTTACAAGTTCCGGCGCGCACAAGTATTTTTCTTGTCTTAATGATTTTATCGTGGCCACGGCGTTGGCCACGTGCGCGGCGAATGTCGTTATATTACTATTATCTTCTGCCAGGCGGGGCATACGTTTGACATTATGCAGCTCGGTGAGGATTATTTCCTCAGGATCTCCGAACTGTCTTTCTAAAGCTTCTATTATTTCGTACGGGTCTTGCACCGTGTACATAATTGATTTGACGGCCGTTCGCGCTTCGCCTTTAAGGGCTCGCCTAATCCTACTGACGTTATTCACCGAGCTAAACATGGGCGCGGTGTCTTCGAATTCGGCGCGAAACGCGATCCATTCCGTAACGTTGCCGTCAAACGTGGGCAATTCGGGCGGTTTATGTATCACGGGAGTGTATTGCGTATACGGCACATTAATCGCTTGTGGTTGAGTTTGGCGGTATTTCTCGGCAACGGGTGCCGGCGGCGCGGCCTCGCGGGGCGACGGGAATTTGATATTCGCGACGGCTGGTTTTAACTGAACTTGTTGTTCCACCCAACCTCTGACTCGTTGCTCGGTTTTACTAATGTCGGATATGACACTGCCGCTCCCAGATCGGGCCTCGGCCTCGGCAATCTGGAGCCTTAACTTGGCAGTGTCACTCTGCTTTTGAGCAACGGCGAGGGCGGCTTTATGAACTTCGAGTTCTGCTAAGAGTAAGTTTATTATCGCGGTCACTTTTCGCGGGTTTATTATTTACCGGCGCGCGCTTGTTATTTTGCACTATATCGTCGTCGTTGCCTACTACGGTGCCCGACCTACTTCTAACCACTACCGTTTCGTTGATATCGCGATTCGACACTTCATCTTCCGACCGAACTTTTTTCCGACTATTGTTCTGATTGCCACTGGTGCCTCCGCTCTTTTGATGAGTTTCATAGGAGACAGTGGTGGTGTCGCCCGTTTGCGGCGTGGTCGTGGTGTCCCTCGACCCGGTGGTCGTGGGAGTGGGGACGCCTTGCCCCTGTTTCCGCGGTCGCAGAGTTCTTCCCGATTCGGACATCTTCTTTCTTCACTTAGACGCACGCGGGGGTAATTATGACTTTACCTACCTAACACCTATACGACGACGCTACCGATTGTAACGCCGACGTCCCTAAGCGTGGATCCCTCGATGCACTGAATCTCGCGCTTAGGCTAAGTGCAATGCCTTAAGCGTCCGAAAGCAGTGTGATGACGTCAACCATGTGACGCAATGCAACTAAAGTTGCCAGGACACGTACGTGGAGGAGACCTACAACACGTACGGTCCGACCAGCAAGCTGGTAAGGATGACGTCAACCGTGTGACGTAATGCAACTAAAGTTGCCAGGACACGTACGTGGAGGACACCTACAACACGTACGGTCCGACCAGCAAGCTGGTAAGGATGACGTCAACCGTGTGACGTAATGCAACTAAAGTTGCCAGGACACGTACGTGGAGGAAACCTACAACACGTACGGTCCGACCAGCAAGCTGGTAAGGTCCCTACCCTGAGCCGAGTTGCCTTCAAGCTCAGCGCGTACTTTTTTCTGTTTTGACAACCGGGCTTGCTCTGCACCTTCAGTCTTCGCTGCTATCCGGCTTCTGAAGGAACAAATTGTGGGGTGTGGATGTATCTCGTTCTCTTGACGAAGACTGTCGTGATGCTCGATGACTCAGCTACTGCGGCTACCTCGGCTCAGGGACTTTATTTAGGGAAATGTTTAAATAAAAACACTTGTTTACAATTACAACATTACAGTAGGTTGAGTGTTAGTTGGTTAGTGAGCGCGTGATTAGCGCTTGATGAAGTGAGCGTGAATGAATTGAGCCCTCGCGGATAGCGTGTATATATATTAGCTATCCCCACTCCGCGATAATCCGCGAGCGCCCAAAGTCGCGGGTATCTCGCGCCGCGTGCGTGTTATATGTGGTAGCGTATAGTGTGATAGTATTTATTTAAATGAATTACACGAAATACACAATGGACAAATATTGTACAAAAAAGTAAAGGAATGGGATTAATTTAATTGGGGAACAATCAATCTTATATCTAGTTAAAGTATTAGGCTTAAGAATTACATACTAAGACAGACATTTATTTACATGTTATGAGCTACATAAGACAGATATTTATTTACATAGTATGAGCTATAAATGACATAAGACAGATGTTTATTTACATATTATAAGCTATATGCGACAATAGTGTTGTACTTAAGAGGTCGATCGTGATATCGATAAATCTATTGATAGCCAACTCAGAAAATGAATTGATGTTTTTAATTTCTAACAGGTTTCCACAGGACACTGAACAAAGGCTAATATGGGTCAAAAATATCAAAAAGGCAGACGACTGGTGCCCTAAAAAGTATTCAAAAATATGCTCCGCACATTTTTAAGCTGTTGTTTCAGGTAAGGGCGTACCCATAAGTGATTACATTCTGACGTAGTACCAACCATATTTGGTAATCATCCAATGTCATGTCAACCCGAAAGTAAAGTAAGTTTAGTTTAATAATGACACTCATGTGATACTTGTGTAGACTGATTAATTATAAAGAAGCCATCATACGAAAATTGTTAGGTATGATAAGTTCCGTAAAACATGTTATAATGAGGGTTTTCTGAAATGCCGTTCATCAGGGCGGCAGCACTGAGGCGTCAGGTCCAGAAACTTGTCTAAATTCTCAGAGCGCCTATAGTTTCGTGTTTAAATGATTTGTACAAGTTAATAAAATTATGTTAAAAATAAAATGACCTCAAAAGTCAAAAACATTTATTGCAAGTCACATTACAGTTTACAGGATGGAATTAAGTCTAGGTATACATGTGACGCCCTGCAAGGGCACAGCAACATAGTTGAATAGATTATTTTACTTATAACATAATTTTTACTTATACTGCATTTACAATACATACGTACGAGTAGATAACATTATCATATTAACGATTCAGTAGAGTAGCGCGGGGATGGGGTAAAGAGCTATCGAAGTATTTCTTTATCATTAAAAAATTCGGTTAAGTTATAGAAACACCTGTTTACCTTCTAATTAGTTGTTCTTTGAGGCTAGATAATTGTGTTTCTTAGCGGGACCTTACCGCTAAGTGGCGCCAACTAGTGGCATACGTTTTAGACAGAACACTTCTTATGACATTTGACATTTTAATTAAAGAAAATATTTCATTAATTTTGTGTTTTCATTTTTATCCTAAAATGTAGATTTAGAAATCATGAGATATTAAGGATCGCAGAAGATCGTGATTCTGGGTAGGAAATAAGGTTTATTCCCACTGTTCATCGATCATCGCTACCTAATTTGGTAAAAATATTATTATTGCCGATAAAAGCATACGATGAAGACTGGAAAACACTAATAGTAATGACAATTTATCTAGTCAGGTTGGTAGCATTGTTCAAGAAAATGGAGTCGGTGATATAATTCACGACCGAGTAGAACTACCTTATTTGTCTCTTTTTCCTTATGGAATACATCTTGAGATGGTAAAGGATGACAATAGTTTGTTCAGGTATGTCTTAATACACGGAATCTTACCTATATTTTATCTGTGTTGGCAACAACGCTGCGTTGTGTTTTGTCGATGGCCGCCGGTCGGAGATATTTATCTGTACATCTTATATATATAAAAGAAGAAGCTCCCTTATAAAGATGCACGCACAGCCTAAACCCCTGGTCGTTGAGACTCCAAATTTGGTACGTAGGTTCCTTTTATGGTGTAGACGAGCACTAAGAAAGGATTTTACAAAATTCACCTTCTAAGCGGTTGAAATGGGGGTCCAAAGTTTGTATGGCGAAATAAGATTAGTTGAACTATTTTTTCTGAAACTTCGCAAGAGTATTCTTTAAAGTAATTAAGTAAAGGTATGTTTAAGGTTTTTTGAAAATTCAACCCCTGAAAAAGGTAAAAAGGGTGACGAAGTGAAAAAATCAAGTTGGGTATCGTTTCTATGGTTTATCGGGACGTAGATCACGAATACAATAACGATTTTGAAATTTAACGCGGCGGACGTGAAATACTATGTACACGGTTATGGTGTGATGCGGTAAAATTGGAAAAAAAAAACAATACAGGTTTATTATTTATTTATGTTCATTTCTGGTTCTAAAGATTCCAAATTTAGCGCGTAGGTTTCTTTGAGGGTGTAGGGGTGCTCTAAAACGTGAGGCAGGGGGGGTTGAGCTCACCTACGCTCTTCAACCTGTACGTGAATGAACTAATCGAGGCACTCAGTAGCATCCATGTGGGCTGTCATGTGGACGGGATTTGTGTAAATAATATAAGTTATGCTGACGACATGGTGCTACTGAGTGCGTCGGTCTGTGGAATGCGTAGGCTTCTCAATGTCTGTGAGACCTATGCTTTAAGTCACGGCCTTAAATACAATGATAGGAAGAGCCAGTATATGGTATTTGAGGGCGAGCGCAACAAGGTTTCGGAGGGCCCCGCCATATATCTTAATGGCAGACCCATGGACAGAGTTGACCGTTTTAAATATTTAGGACATGTCGTTGCGGTTGATCACAGGGATGACCTTGATATTGAACGGGAGCGAAGGGCCCTGTCGGTGCGGGCAAATATGATCGCTCGGAGGTTTGCAGGTTGCTCCAGGGAGGTCAAAATTACCCTGTTCAGAGCCTTTTGTACGTCCATGTATACTTGCAGCCTTTGGGTGAATTATACGCAACGGGCCTATAGGGCTCTTCGGGTCCAGTACAATAACGCGTTCCGGGTGATAGTGGGACTGCCTCGTTTCTGTAGCGCATCAGGGATGTTTGCGGAGGCGCGAGTTGAATGTTTTTATGCAACAATGCGCGGGCGCGCCGCATCCCTGGTGCGCCGGGTACGGGACAGTCCCAATACCATTCTGAGAATGATAGCTGATAAGCCAGATTGTGCCATTATGTTGCACTGTACGGGATTGCATGCTCCCACTGGCAGTATTTTGTGGTAATGCTCAATTGTAATTGTCTCACTTGTAAATACCTACCTATGTGTCATGTAGTTACACGAAATAAATAAATTTATTATTATTGTTATTATTATTAAAAAAGGTTGAGTCGAAATCCACTCCTTAGAGGGTGCAATGGGGGTCCAAAGTTTGTATGGCGAAACAAAGTTAGTTAGACTATTTGTCCGAAACTTCGTAGGAGTATTCTTCAAAGTAATAGAGTAAACATATGTTGCAGGATTTTTGGAAATGGAACCCCTGAAAAAGGTAAAAAGGGCGATGAAGTGAAAAAATCAATTTGGGTATCGTTTCTATGGTTTATCGGGACGTAGATCACGAAAATAATAACGATTTTAAAATTTAACGCGGCGGACGTGTATTACTATGTACACGGTTATAGTGTGATGGGGTAAAATTTGAAAAATCAACCTACCTCAAAAACTATAGGAGATAATTGAATCAAACCAAAAATCGTTGATAGAGTTTATTAATGTGCATAACATATATTTTTTTAGAATTTTATATCGCGTAGTTTAAAAAATAGAGGGGGGGGACACATTTTTCAGACTTTGAGAGCTGATATCTCAAAAACGATTTGCTTAAATAAAAATGAGATTTATAAACCTTCATATAATTTTCAAAGACCTTTCTATTAATACCCCACAAGCTTATATACAACTAAAATTTTTTTTCTATCCCTCAGTTACATGTATGGAGGGCCCCCACCCCAATGGTTTTTTTTACAATTTAGTATCATAATCCTGTAGCGGTTCATACAACACATATTCTTACCAAATTTCGTTACTGTAGCATTTATAGTTTCCGAGTAAATCGGCTGTGACAGACGGACAGACGGACATGACGAATCTATAAGGGTTCCGTTTTTGCCATTTTGGCTACGGAACCCTAACAATAGAGTTTTATTATTTATGTTCATTTCCGGTTCTAGAGATTCCAAATATAGCGCGTAGGTTTCTTTGAGGGTGTAGGGGTGCTCTAAAAAAGGTTGAGTCGAAATCCACTCCTCAGAGGGTGCAATGGGGGTCCAAAGTTTGTATGGCGAAACAAAGTTAGTTAGACTATTTGTCCGAAACTTCGTAGGAGTATTTTTCAAAGTAATAGAGTAAACATATGTTGCAGGATTTTTGAAAATGTAACCCCTGAAAAAGGTAAAAAGGGCGATGAAGTGAAAAAATCAATTTGGGTATCGTTTTTATGGTTTATCGGGACGTAGATCACGAAAATAATAACAATTTTAAAATTTAACGCGGTGGACGTGTAATACTATGTACACGGTTATGGTGTGATGGGGTAAAATTTGAAAAAAAACAATAGAGTTTTATTATTTATGTTCATTTCTGGTTCTAGAGATTCCAAATATAGCGCGTAGGTTTCTTTGAGAGTGTAGGGGTGCTCTAAAAAAGGTTGAGTCGAAATCCACTCCTTAGAGGGTGCAATGGGCGTCCAAAGTTTGTATGGCGAAACAAAGTTAGTTAGACTATTTGTCCGAAACTTCGTAGGAGTATTCTTCAAAGTAATAGAGTAAACATGTGTTGCAGGATTTTTGAAAATGTAACCCCTGAAAAAGGTAAAAAGGGCGATGAAGTGAAAAAATCAATTTGGGTATCGTTTCTATGGTTTATCGGTACGTAGATCACGAAAATAATAACGATTTCAAAATTTAACGTGGCGGACGTGTAATACTATGTACACGGTTATGGTGTGATGGGGTAAAATTTGAAAAAAAAATCAATAGAGTTTTATTATTTATGTTCATTTCTGGTTCTAGAGATTCCAAATATAGCGCGTAGGCTTCTTTGAGGGTGTAGGAGTGCTCTAAAAAAGGTTAAGTCAAAATCCACTCATTAGAGGGTGCAATGGGGGTCCAAAGTTTGTATGGGGAAACTATTTAAACTCTTTTATCCAAAACTTCACAGGAGTATTCCCAAACATAAATGACTAAAGAGATGTTTTAGGGTTTTTTGAGAATTCAACTCTTGAAAGTGGTAAAAAGGTTAACAGTAAAAAAACAACATGGTTATCGTTTCTATAGTCTATCGTGTCGCTGTACCGAGGTGTACGTGAAATACCATCTCCTCTTTTATGGTATCATGGGCTTGCGGGTCATGACAGGGGTATCGTTTTTGTGTTTATTTCTGATTCATAAAATTCTAAATATAGCATGTTAACCAACGTTAATAACCTTTTAATTTTTCCTGAGTTTTCACGCGATAGTAATCAAAAGTACATATTATCTGTGTATTCAAGAGGTTTTTTTATAAAGTCAAAACAGCCGTCACCATAAATTTCGTCATTTTTGATCCAATTGTGTAAATCGATGTATCGGGATCCCAGAGGTTGACAAACTGCAAAAAAGGCTGCCTATTCAATTTCCTTTTCGATATTGTCCGTCATAAAAATCGGTGGTAATCTGAAGTTCTGACTGATCTGTTCATCATAATGAAGCAGAAGTCAAATTTGCAAGAAACTGTAACAATCTCGATTTACTTCAAATGTTAATCAGCTCGGCTAAGTATGATCATCTTTGTAAGGCCTGGGAAACGACAAAATAAATGATAGTTTATCATCAAAACACAACAATCACCTATGTGAGTGTATGTAAACTTTTAATGATAAAAAACATTTGTCGGTTACCAGATGGTAAAGATGACCATAATATGATAGCGTGATTCCTACGGAATTTGAAGTCAAAATTGCAAGAAAAGTTTGCCATCTTGAATTTAGGTTTTAAGTTTAAAACGCCCGTGATAAAAATTGATAAAACGCGGCCGAACCGCGGGTAAAAGCACCATCCGCCACACTTAAATCGGTTAAGGCAAATGCGAGATAATCGCGGGAAAACATTAACACGCAGTGAAGAGATATTAGTACGCGGGCGAAGCCGCGGGTAACTGCTAGTAATACATAATATCTGTACATACAATGGATCTATCAGTGAGTTCCTATAATTGGATTTTTTTGGTATTGTGCCACAAATAATTATTGACAAGAGGTACATTAAAAAAAAATGTAGAATTAATGCGCCTGCACGTAAATCAGTTAAAACTGTAAAAAAAATAGTTAGCATTGAGTCACTGACGTAATTTTTTCTTTGGATGAGTATAATAATTGTCGGGTCATTATAGTAAAAAATCACCATTTGTTTAATTTCTGTTTGATTGTTATGAATTTTAAAAATAATTTTATTTTTTCTGACTATATCTACGATTATTCAGTGGTGACTTTTTAAAAAATTGTCTTAAATATTCAGTTAGGCCCCTCGGATAATAAATCCCTACTGTAGGATTTATTGTTTCTTTTTATTAAACAAGTAAATCTTAATATTGATTTTATGATAAAACCTCCACACATTTATCAGGGATAATTAGATTCATACAAAACGATGTTTTATCATATTCCTGAAATATATATACTGTAGGATTTAATGTAATTTTCTCGAACAAGTTAAAGTTTAGCTCCCCGACTACTATATATAAAATAATTTTTGCATAGTATAGCGTTTTTATTATTTTTTATTTTGTGTTTTATTATTAATTTAATTTTGATTTGCGACATATAATTTAGTTTTTATTTGGTTTTATTCAAATTGTTTTAACATTTAGTTTTTTGAAATTTTGTAATTTTTATGACATTTTTTTTTTACAATTTTTGTACATAATAATATTTTGAACCTTTTTTATTTAATTTTAAGTGTGACAATGTCTTACACATTGATGTTAGAATGTATATATTTTTTTTTTGATGTGTTTTGTATGTTTCAATATTTTAGAATGAAATAGGTAATGTTATGAAGAATGGCAACTTTAAGTCAACCGACGAATTGTACCGTATTTCAATGCCATTTATGCCAGAAAACATTTCAAACCTCCCGCGGACTTGGTGTTCACTTTTCGAAAATTCATAGAGGCTGTGTTTCCCAGAGTGCTACATCTGTTACGAACTCGGTTTCCGCTGGTGCCCCGTCGCACCCAGATCCTCTGCATCTCCATTTAAGCGCCCTTAAAAAGAGCTACCCAGTTGTGAAAAGAATACCTCGAGGTGCTAGGATCTGTGTAGCCACGCGGCTGTCCTGCTTGATTGATCGGTGTGTGGAAGTAAATAACTTTGATTCGTGGTGCAATCTCCTTACTTTTGCTTATTGCACTTTACATGCCACCTCCTCGGAGGTGAAGCAGTTGTCTCTAACTCAGAAGATTAAGAATAACTGTTCTAACCCTCCGGATTTGAATTTTAATAGTGCAGTTCGGACAGTCGGACGACCCTTGTCATTAAACTTGGCAAAAACAGTGGAGAGTAAGGTCGGTGATGGGGACCTAAAGGGCGCAGCTCGCTTATTGTTTTCTACTGACGTACTTTCGTCGGACACTCCCGAGATCCTTTCCGCCTTACGATCAAAGCATCCCTCTGCTCCCGCTGCACCATTTTTCCTGGATCCACCAACCGCGCTTCAGGACTGCTTCCAAGCCGAGGATAAACATGTTTTTGAGGCGATTTTCAGTTTTAAAACGGGTTCTGCTGGCGGTTTGGACGGTGTTTCGCCTCAGCATCTTAAATACCTCACAGCGCATGGAGTTGGTGATGCTGGCAAAAAAACTAGTCGCATCTTTAACCAGCTTGGTAAATTTTATGTTGGCTGGCCGCGTAAATGCTGATGTGGTCCCCATTCTATACGGTGCGAATCTAATCGCTTTGACAAAAAAAGATGGTGGTGTGAGACCTATCGCAGTGGGGACGACTTTTAGGCGTTTGGCATCAAAAATTGCGGCCCGACATATTGTTTCCAAATTACAGGCCAAGTTTGAACCGATCCAGTTGGGTTTTGGGACAAGGGGTGGGTGTGAGGCTGCTGTCCACGCGCTTCGTACTTTTCTCAGTACCGATCAGTGCCAAGTCGTAATAAAAATTGATGTCAGGAATGCATTTAATTCCGTGAATAGAGAAGTTTTACTGACAGAAATTAGGAATAATATCCCGGAATTGTATAATTACCTCCTTCACTGTTATGCTGATCCAACCAAGTTGATGTACCGTGACCATGAACTGTCTTCTGAAGTTGGATGCCAGCAGGGTGATCCTCTCGGCCCAGCTCTTTTTAGTCTAGTCATCAATCCAATTATTCAGAATTTAGCTTCAGATTTTAACGTGTGGTATTTGGATGATGGCACTCTGGGGGGCAACTTGGACACTGTTCTTTCAGACCTCTCTGTCGTAAAGGCCAAATTCATGGCAATAGGCCTGGATTTGAATTGTGACAAATGTGAGCTCTTCATCCGTGATAGTTCTTTAAACCATTTGCGTGTCGCGGAACAATTTAGTGACCTGGCGCCTAATATTAAAACTGTTACACAGGAGTCTCTGAGTCTTTTAGGGGCACCTATTTTCGAGGATTTCCTACCCGATTTTGTCACCTCTACCATTACTAAATTTCGAGATTGTGCCGATCGCCTGTTGGAGATTAGCCCTCATTCAGCTCTGGTAATTTTGAAATTTTGTTTATTTGTACCTAAATTGACTTACATGCTTCGCTGCAGCCCGTTTTGGAAACACCTAAATTTGTTGGAGCCTATAGACTCCTTGGTACAGTTAAATCTGGAGCAGGTCCTAAATTTGAAGCTCAATGAACGATCTTGGCTGCAGGCGTCCCTTCCCGTTCGGTATGGCGGGCTTGGCTTACGCAAAATTTCCGACGTGTCACTTCCGGCGTTTCTATCTTCAGTTCACAGCTCGTACGACCTCGTAGGTAAAATATTGAGGGCTTCTCCTTCAAACTACGAGATCCCGGGCTTGACTGAGGCTAGAAACGCTTGGCTGACTGCTTGTCCTGGTCAAGATCTTCCGGATAACCGAAAATCGCAAAGGGCTTGGGATGATGTTCTGGCAAAACAAACATACGACCTTATTTTGGGAGATAGTGCGGGGGCGGATCGAGCTCGGCTGCTTGCCGTGGGTTGCAGAGAAGCGGGTCATTGGCTTAATGCGTATCCCTCACCCAATTCAGGTACCCATCTCGATGGTAACACTCTTCGGCTGGCAGCTGGGTTGCGTTTGGGGGTCTCCATGTGCGCACCGCATGTGTGTCACTGTGGCAGTAGCGTCGACCAATAAGGGCATCACGGTCTGTCTTGTCAGCGTAGCGCGGGACGCTTATCACGGCATGCTGCGCTAAACGACATAATCCGTCGGTCTCTTGCCACCGTCAACGTGCCGGCAGTACTCGAGCCGGTCGGTATAGCCAGAGCCGATGGCAAGAGGCCCGATGGCATGTCGCTGATTCCGTGGAGGGCGGGGCGGGTGCTAGTGTGGGATGCGACGTGTGTAGACACCCTGGCGCCTTCCCACCTCCACGGGACTGTGACTAAGACTGGGGCGGCGGCCGAGGCGGCCGAGGCTCTTAAAAGGCGGAAATACGGGGGTCTCGATGCCAGTTACAATTTTGTTGCCTTTGGCGTCGAGACCCTCGGTCCTTGGGGCCCGGCAGCCCAGGCTTTATTCAATGATTTAGCCAAACGTTTGGTCGACGTTACGGGGGACAGGAGGGCTGGCAGTTTCCTCGCACAGCGAATAAGCATCGCGATTCAGCGGGGAAACGTTGCCAGCATCCTTGGCTTTTAGTTGTTAGTTAGTTAAGTTTATTGTAAGTGTAATTGATTGTTATTGAATTTGGAAATGTACTAAATAAAAACATACTGGATAATGTCAAAAAAAACAAAAAAAAAAAAAACGAAACTTATCCATAAGCAGTTTATTTACATTCTTTCCAAATTAAAGTTTTGTCGGAGTCGAGGTCAAAAAAAATGTGCGATAAGCTTTCGATCTGGATAGAATATCAATAAACTGCTTATGGATAATGTTTGTTTAGACATAAATACATATATCATACTTTTGCTGATGACACGTCTATTGATCAGCTAAACTCAACCCTTTTGTAACTAGTTCGTTACTTGTAATTATATAATATTAATCCTCAGTCTATCACTTTCCATTAACACTTCATTGTTGTCTCTTTTCAGATAATTCGTGCAATCTAATTCTTCGATCTGTAGACCGTCTAAAGACTGTACTCTGCTCAGAGCTTCTTAGTTATGTTTGTCCAGCAGCGAAGAATTTCGAACCTAAATAAACTACGGCATGTACGACTTAACTTCCCTGCTCTTATGAACTGTTGACGCCCAGCATAATACCACAGATAACATTCTTCGTTCCGCTGTGCCGTGACTTTTGTTCTGGAACTGCACTGATATGGGTTCTATAATTTGCTGTTCGATCGCATTCCCGAAGTTTATTGGAACTAATGAAATATCTGTCAGAAGAGTTAGAAAAACGACATAAAAATTGTTTGTAGGCTTACCGAAAATGTTATATTTTGAGCATCTGTTTCTGTCAGTCCTAGGAAGGCGTTATCGATGACCGACGCATTTGAGAAAGGCTAATCGCTAACTAATATTAATTTCCATCGGCCCTGTGCAAAGCTCGGCCTTCGGCCTTCGCAGGTGGCCTATGGCCATCCGTTTCGTTTTCATATTACGCTATTTCATTGTGTAGCATGGAAGCACTGATCTCTGTCAGCTCGGCCTTCGCTCTCGTGAGCTGTAGCACCTCTGACGGTCGCTTCGTGCCTTCGGCCTTCGCAAGATTAGGATTATTTAGATTTCGCAGGCGAGCGCGCCAAGGAGAGACGCTCTGGGCTTTCGGCTTTCGTAGGTTGTCGAAACGAATTGTCGGGCCTGCAGTCCTCCGACTGATAGACTGACAGCGTGAGTGGTTCGCGTAGGGCGAGCCGTCGGGCCTGCAGTCCTCCGATTGATAGACTGCCAGCGTGAGTGGTTCCCGCAGGGCGAGCTGTCGGGCCTGCCGGTCCTCCAGCTGATAGACTGACAGCGTGAGTAGTTAGCGTAGGGCGAGCCGTCGGGCCTGCGGACTTCCGACTGATAGACTGCCAGCGTGAGTGGTTCCCGTAGGGTAAGCTGTCGAGCCTGCAGTCCTCCGACTGATAGACTGACAGCGTGAGTGGTTCGCGTAGGGTGAGCCGTCGCGCCGAACGCACTGATTCGTTTCTCATTTAGTAAACAAACATTACCATAGTATCTGCCATTAAAATTTTAGATTGTCAAACGTATGTACAGTCGACGTCAAAGATATCATAACGGTTTAACTGCCAAAAATATATTTACACGACCTTAATGTCAAGGCAATAAAGTCGTGTAAATATATTTTTGGCACCTAAACCGTAACGATATCGTTGACGTCGACTGTACATGAAAAGGAAGACAATACATTTTACTGTTTCGCACAAATTGAGAATTGTTACTTAAAAACGATATCCGATCCGAACAGACAGAAGATTTTTAATACGAGAATAAAATGATCTTTTTTTTGTAAAATGATATTCACGCAAATATCATGATACTAGCGTTTATAGCGTAAGGGCTAATAATCAATTTTGATATTATCATCGTACACGTTTATTCTGGCAAATTAAGAGATCAATAATATCAAAGAGTAATATTGCATTTTTTTATTGCCAAACTAACAAAATAAAAATCACGAATAATTTCAACAGATGTATTAGCATCCACAGATTTTAAAGATAACATAACACTAAAACTATGATAATTGCAGTTATCTTAGTATTCGCCGGAGGCGGCGATTTATATCATCTTATTCATAAGCGTTTATGGACTTAGAGTTATTTGTTGTACAAGGGAGGAAAGTGGTTGTTTAATCATCGTGCCAATATTGAGACCCGAGCTAGCGAGAGATTTCGTAGTTTAAAAATGAAATCTCGATTGTTGCGAGTGTTTCAAGGCACGATAATTAAACAAACTTTGCTCCCATGTGTAACACAACAGTTTTCCCCACGCTAACGCGAGGAAACAGCTACGAACGTGTCAAAAAATTAATCAATGCAACAAATCAGTCTGTATAACATATAAATAACTCAGAGTATATAAAAAATTGCTAGACTTAAGTCCAGAATATGCCAAAAAAAAAAACCGGCCAAGTGCGAGTCGGACTCGCGCGCGAAGGGTTCCGTACCATTATCAATTTATTATTAAAAAATACAGTTAAATCAACCTACCTCAAAAACTATAGGAGATAATTTAATCAAACTAAAAATCGTTGATAGAGTTTATTGATGTGCATAACATATATTTTTTTTTGAATTTTATATCGCGTAGTTTAAAAAATAGAGGGGGGGGGGGACACATTTTTCAGACTTTGAGAGCTGATATCTCGAAAACGATTTGCTTAAACAAAAATAAGATTTATAAACCTTGATATAATTTTCAAAGACCTTTCCATTAATACCACACACGCTTATATACAACTAAAAAAAAAATTCTATCCCTCAGTTACATGTATGGAGGGCCCCCACCGCAATGGTTTTTTTTACAATTTAGTATCATCATTCTGTAGCTGTTTATACAACACATATCCTTACCAAATTTCGTTACTATAGCATTTATAGTTTCCGAGTAAATCGGCTGTGACAGACGGACAGACGGACATGACGAATCTATAAGGGTTCCGTTTTTGCCATTTTGGCTACGGAACCCTAAAAATAGGCAGAACTCTTAATTTGGTAAATGACTAGGTCTATGTGACTAGATTTTTTTATATAATTACAATAAAAGCTACCTACATTCATTAAATTGACAAAATTTCTATGATGTTAAAGTATAAAATCTGTATTCGGCAGCTAAAAAATCAATCATTTTAAAAAATGTGTGAGGTAAACTTAAATTGCCTACTTTTTGGTAAGATATTACATATATAGGAAACTTTCCTTTCAAAACTGTACATTCGAGTATTTTTTATAAGTTGACAACATTGACGTACAAGACATCAGTGTTAGCGGGTTGCGTTCTGCATGTAAAAGTATACTACATATCTGGTTTTTGTCCAATATGATAAAATTTTGCGATAGGTTTTTATTAAATTACTAGCAGTTACCCGCGGCTTCGCCCGCGTGTAATATCTATTCACTGCGTGTTAATGTTTTCCCGCGATTATCTCGCGTTTGCCTTAACCGATTTAAGTGTGGCGGATGGTGCTTTTACCCGCGGTTCGGCCGCGTTTTATCAATTTTCATCACGGTCGTTTTAAACTCAAGACCTAAATTCAAGATGACGAACTTTTCTTGCAATTTTGACTTCAAATTCCGTATGAAGAACTTTTCATCAATCATCAAAGTTCTCTCTCATCACTTTTCATCAAAGTTCTAGAAATTTTAGATGTGATAGCTTCTCACTTTTTTTTCCAACCTGAAAATCTTTATGAAAAACCCCTTTGGATCCTAAGATACCGATTTTTATTAAGGTCGGATTTAAACTAAATAAATTCAAAGTACCGACCATTTTGTGCAAATTTGACCTCAAATTCATTACTTGGAACGTTTTGACATTTCAGATATCGATTATTATTAAAATCCGCTATCATATTATGGTCATCTTTACCATCTGGTAACCGACAAATGTTTTTTATCGTTAAAAGTTTACATCACTCACATAGGTGATTGTTGTGTTTTGATGATAAACTATCACTTGTCGTTTCCCAGGCCTTACAAAGATGACTATAATTAGCCGAGCTGATTAGCATTTGAAGTAAATCAAGATTGTTACAGTTCCTTGCAAATTGGACTTCTGCTTCATTATAATGTACAGAGTACAGAACTTCAGATAACCACCGATTTTTATGACAGACAATATCGAAACGGAAATTTAATAGGCAGCCTTTTTTGCAGTTTGTTAATAAAAACCTCTGGGATCCCGATACATCGATTTACACAATTGGATCAAAAATGACGAAATTTATGGTGACGGCTGTTTTGACTTTATAAAAAACCTCTTGGATACACAGATATTATGTACTTTTGATTACTATCGCGTGAAAACTCAGGAAAACTTAAAAGGTTATTAACGTTGGTTAACATGCTATACTTAGATTTTTTTGAATCAGAAATAAACACAAAAACGATACCCCTGTCATAACCCGAAAGCCCATGAGACCATAAAAGAGGAGATGGTATTTCACGTACACCTCGGTACAGCGACACGATAGACTATATAAACGATAACCATTTTGTTTTTTTACTGTTAACCTTTTTACCACTTTCAAGAGTTGAGTTCTCAAAAAACCCTAAAACATGTCTTTAGTCATTTATGTTTGGGAATACTCCTGTGAGGTTTTGGATAAAACAGTTCAAATAGTCAAGTTTCCCCGTAAAAACTTTGGACCCTCATTGCACCCTCTAATGAGTGGATTTTGACTTAACCTTTTTTAGAGCACCCCTACGTTCAAAGAAACCTACGCGCTATATTTGAAATTTCTAGTACCAGAAATAAACATAAATAATAAAATTATATTGATATTTTTCGAATTTTACCCCATCACACCATATCCGTGTACATAGTATTTCACGTCTGCCACGTTAAATTTTAAAATCATTATTGTTTTCGTGACCTACGTCCCGATAAACCATAGAAACGATACCCAACTTGATTTTTTCACTTCATCACCCTTTTTACCTTTTTCAGGGGTTAAATTAAAAAAAAAATCTGCAACATATCTTTACTCAATTAGTTTGAAGAAAACTCCTACAAAGTTTCGAACAAATAGTCCAACTAATCTTGTTTCACCATACAAACTTTGGACCCCCATTGCACCCTCTAGGGAGTGGATTTCAACTCAACCTTTTTGAGAGCACCCCTACACCCTCAAAGAAACCTACGCGCTAAATTTAGAATCTTTACTACCAGAAATGAACGTAAACAATAAAACTGTATTGTTTTTTTTTTCGAGTTTTACCCCATCACACCATAACTGTGTACATAGTATTTCATGTCCACCGCGTTAAATTTTAAAATCGTTATTGTATTCGTGACCTACGTCCCGATAAACCATATAAACGATACCCAACTTGATTTTTTTCACTTCGTCACCCTTTTTACTTTTTTCAGGGGTTGAATTTTCAAAAAAACCTTAAACATACCTTTACTCAATTACTTTAAAGAATACTTTTGCGAAGTTTCGGATAAAAAAATTCAACTAATCTTATATCGCCATACAAATTTTGGACCCCCATTTCAACCCCTTAGAAGGTGAATCTCGAAAAATCCTTTCTTAGTGCTCGTCTACACCATAAAAGGAATCTACGTGCCAAATTTGGAGTCTCTTCGACCAGGGGTTTAGGCTGTGCGTGCATCTTTGTCAGGGAGCTTCTTCTTTTATACATATAGATTTTCCCCACACTAGCTTGGAAACACCTACTTCCCTCGCTAATTGCAGTGCGGAAAGTTGCATTTTAATCACTTGTGAGGGAAGTAAATTGACAGATGAACCGTGAAGCTTTCAAAACCATGGAACGTCAAACGCTGGTATGGCTATGATTCGCTGATTATTTTTTGAGAAACACCATGAAAATGTTATCATACACCAGATTATTTTATTTATTCAAGATGATAAATTAGATTTTTAGTATTTCATAAAACCTATCGCAAAATCTTATAATGTTGGACAAAAACCAGATAGTATACTTTTACATTCAGAACGCAACCCGCTAACACTGACGTCTTGTACGTCAATGTTGCCAACTTATAAAAAACTGTCTTACTATAATAATGTTACTCTTAATTTTAAGTCCAGTTCCTCTTAGTTTTAAGTACTGTTTATTTTGTAAACGTAAGTATAGGCTACTTTAATTATTATAATAAAGACTGATTTGAGCAAAAATAGGTGCAAATGTTGTTGTCAAGAAACTTGGCTATTAAGTTGTATATCTAAATATAATAAGTCTAAGTTTTAGTGCCATGTAGTAGGTAGTAATATCATAGATGGAAAAACTAACTCTTCCACTGATTTAAACTTAAATGTCTCAAATATATATAAGAAAAAAATTGCAATTTATACAAGTTACAACATTAATTGATCTCATATCATAACTATTATATTGATATTATAGTATGTTGCTGTAGTTACACACTAAAAAAAGTATTTTTTTATGTTAGGTAGTACTAGAACTACTCTAAGTTATTTAATAAAGACTGATTTGTTGCATTGATTGTTTTTTTTTACACGTTCGTAGCTGCTTCCTCGCTTTAGTGTGGGGAAAAATGTTGTGTTACACATGGGAGCAAAGTTTGTTTAATTATCGTGCCTTGAATCTCTCGCTTGCTCAGGTCTCAATATTGGCACGATGATTAAACAACCACTTTCCTTCCTTGTACAACAAATAACTACTAACCTTGTTATAATTGTCTGCCTCTTTCTCTAAGGACAAACTATTATCAAAACTTGGTTAAGCACTTCGCTTTAACGTTTATGAATAAGGGGATTAGAATTTGAGTTCACCGGCTCATTTATCGTTGAAGGGTTTTGTCGTTGAAATACAACAGTTTAGCGATAAAAGAACTGTCGGGAAACTGTTCCGTCGGTGGCTCATATACCGTTGAAAGGATCTGCCGTCAAAACATTAGCAAACATTAGCTAGCCAAGCGTTCTGTTGGCGAAAAAAATTCTCTCGTCGAAACCTTAACTAACGAAACACCCTGTCGGCCAATCGTTCATAGTCTGAAGGTTTCGTCGTGGAAACACTTACAGGCGAAAAGTTCTGTCTGCGGACAGTTCAGTGTCGAAACAACCGTCGGCAGACGGTTTCAGATTCCCTACATTTAAGATACATTCCCATAGTTTTGGAACGGCCTATATAGTCAGCAACAATAAATATGTGGCGCTATCTGGGTAAAGGGACCTTAAATATTATCAACGGCGCTTACGTCTTGCGGCGTTGTATTTGTAAAGGAACTAAAGGTGCATTCAAACCAAAAGAGCATTCGCTGTTCTATCCCCCGTTCTACGAAATCAATCAATCACGTTTTGGCATGGCCTCTTTGAAAGAATTAGTGCCGGAGGCATTTTCCAAAACAAAATGCACTTGCACTTCATGTTTATTGTGAAAAATTTGTTTCGTTGTGTATTATTCTAATAGTTAATTATTTTAAATGTAATATCGATTATTTGTCTTTATTAAAATGGTATGAACCGTTTAAATACTTATAAAAATAAATATATTTATTTAAAATAAGAAAGATATTCAAAGTTTATGTAAACATTATTATAAAATATATTATATTTTTAAGTTTTAATCGATAAGTGTTATTTTTTTTAAGTTTGATTTAAGTGAATTTAACATAAAAAAAAATATTTTAAATGTGAACTGACTATAGTATTGTATGGATATTTTTTGTTTTTCAACAATCTATTTTGTAGAGTTAGTGATCTTAAATTCATTAATATTGTACGCCAACTGGCAAAACATAGTAGCATTTTATTTTATATAACCATCACTGTAACTATATATGTTGCTAGGTTACTATGTTATATATGTAACTACATATGTTTACAAATAATAAAAATACTGAATACTCATTTAAAATACATAGTTTTATTTACAGAATATACCCAAATACACTCAATAGCATAAAAAAGGTTGACCTCTATAGAAAGTGCCCCTTTTTATTTGTCTTCAGTGTAGATAGTAAAATAACTAATATAGGCCTGTTGAGTTGTCGTTATCGTGAAAATTCTTAACATCTAATATTATTTGTCTGAAGAAAAGTTGTCGACGACTGCCTCTTTGTTTGACAAATTTCTAATCCCTCAAAAAACTAACTATATATTTTTTTACAATTTTACCTTATGGGTAATTCAGCATGACAAGTTCTACCTAAATCAGCGTTGTGTAATAATTCAGTGAAAATACCAATCTATAGGTTTAGAAATAATGAAGCTAATGAATGAGTAATGATTTAGTAAGTAATATATCTTGGGACATGTTACACAAATCGACCTAATCCCACGGTTAACTCAATTAAAGCTTGTGAAATGCCCTTGCCGGGATTCGAACCCGGAACCTCCAGCTTTGTAGGCAGGGTCACTATCAATTAGGCTACGGAGGCTCAGAAATTATAACTCAAATATATTATTCATGAAATAAAACTATGAAAACGGATAAACTCGCGTATATTAACTAATTATTATTATTTATTTTGATGGAGGTAGATCTATCAAATTTCCTCCATTGTCAGTCATCCGCAGACCACGAACCCTGTAAAGTGTTCGAAACGTTGGAATGAAGTTAAAATAAGTTAATATACGCGAGTTTATCCGTTTTCATAGTTTTATTTCATGAATAATATTTGAATTATAATTTCTCAGCCTCCGTAATCCTCGCGGTAACCGAAGAAAATATCAAATATTATTTATATTATAAATATGTATAGATATTTTAGGAAATTAAACACTTCTTGTTCAAGATCATGCTCTATATACATTTAGCAAACGTTCCGTGACCGCGTCACTTCCTAGAATGTCCAAGTACGCAGTGCTCCCGCTCAAAGTGACAGGACTTGACAGGCGCTTATGGTGCCAATACACAGTTAAAGGCCTGACCACGACATGTGGTCTAAAGGTGCGTTCAAACTAAAAGAGCATTCGCTGTTCTAACCTCCCACTCTACGAAATTCGATCGGTAGGTACACAAAACGTGATTGGTTGATTCCGTAGAACGGGCGCTAGAACAGCGAATGCTCTTTTGGTTTAAACGCACATTGAGGCGACCAGCGGCGAGCGAATTCATGAGTTGGAGCATGATGCCGATATGGGTACTCCCTCTCGCACGCATTTATTTCCGCTAAGCCGGTCACCTTAGACAGCCTTAGACCAATGTCGTGGCCGCGGCATAAGGCGTGATGAGACTGAATCATTAAATTTATTTATACATACAAACACAGTTTAAAAATAACCACAGAATACAATATAATAATATTAGTACACAAGTACAGAAAACTATCTTTTTCAGAAAACTATCTTTTTCAGAAAACTTCTTTTAAAGAAATAATGACTCTTGCTACGATACTATTAAGTTCAATTTTTTTTTCGCACCGCGCAACGCTAAATGCCTACGCAAACTTTAATGTCACGTAGAAGTGCGCTCTCTTTTTATCGCGTAACTTGTAACTTTTCTGAAAAACAAGGTTGCTTCCTTTCATTATTGCTGTAAAGGACCATGCGTCAAAATTGCCACAAGACCAACAGACATGAAAGTTGGGTCATTAAATAGGTCTTTAAATCTACTTCATTTCATTCTATAGGCACGAAATCGGATTCCATTGCAGAAGTTAGATATTCATATAATATGTTTGTCAGCGTGAATAGGTGCGACCTGTGAAAACAGAAGATAGTTATAAATAATAACTGTGGTGGGTAGCTAGGACAAAATA
Organism: Thaumatotibia leucotreta; assembly: GCA_025490895.1. NCBI lineage: Eukaryota > Metazoa > Arthropoda > Insecta > Lepidoptera > Tortricidae > Thaumatotibia > Thaumatotibia leucotreta. Next base: position 53,185 of record JALPQI010003070.1, read on the forward strand.
GTTACATTAATATCGAGATATTCTTAATGGGTTGCCAGTCTGTTAATAATAATTGTGTCATCATCGTAATCCTCATCAGCCTATGATTGTCCACTGCTGGGCGTAGGCCTGACCTATTAACTATGCGTATAGACGCATTAGGAAGTATATGCCCATAATCGCCATGCTGGGTAAGCGGTTTGGCGATCGCAGTAATCTGTCCACTATGATGACGCTGCTGCCTATCATCAATCGTTTGTCAAATAATGATCAGTGACACTTCAATTCCTTAGTGGACTTTTACGACACCCTCAGGAGGAGTTGGGGTGGTGACAAATGTATTCTTACTGCCGTCACCACACGGCCAATTGTGTAAATAAAACCAATTATTTGCTACAATTTTTTTTTCACACTCCGTTATCGTAATGATTAAGCGCCAGTATTATCTAAGTAACCCATGTTCTGATAGATTGTATTTACGCTAAAATTATGAATATCTCGGTTCTGCAATGGAATTCATCTTGGTACCCATAGAATGAAATGAAGTAGATTTAAAGACCTATTCAACGATGTACCTAACTCTTAGCTGTGTTGACTTTGGGGTAAAGTTCCATACAAAGTTGGGCATGGTCCTTTGGTTTATCAAATTTTAATTGTTAGCCTTCAAAATACTGCTCTTTCAAATTACGCACAAGAGATAAAAAAATATGTGTAAATGAAACTTCATATTTAGACAAGTTTCTTTTATTTTCAAAAGTAATTAAAATAAAATAGTAATAGAATATAATAATATACACGAAAAATCTTCAAAATGACAATTTTTAATAATGAAAGTGTAGAAAACTCATGTTCTTATTCAGTCATATCTATTATCATTACTTTTGGATCACCCCTCGTATTTCATGTGTACACATTATTTCAATTCCCATCTGTAAATTCAACTCTCTAGCTTCAGTAGTTTCGGCACTTCGCTGACGAAATGACTCATCAGTTTGTATACATACATAGATCTGATATAATTAAAATGACTGTGAACATTTTACAATTTCTAAAATACACCAATACACTTCCGGCCACCCATGAGGCGTAGCAATGGGGTAAGCTAAGAAAATTGTCTGTATACAGTGTGTGTCTTTCATAGCGATATTGCTTTTAAGTAACGATAGATTAAAGTGTTGTTAACCATTTTATTTAAAGACTATAACGATTACCTTTATTATTTAAGAGTAATTAATTATAAAAAAAATTTTGAGCAGCAATGTAATGCAAACATTTACTTGACGTTTCTGAGAGGAAAAGCTAGTTTCCATCTTAATTTTCCATTTTAATTCGATCAAATCATTAAAGTAACTGTGAACTGTTGCCGACTTTAACTTATTTACTGAATTATCCATTACTAGAAAACACTACAATTAAAAAAAAACGAGATTTTGACTACACTAGCACAACAAAACATCAACAATTCTTTCTGTGTCTTACTGTCTTATCCACCACATTTTGAATCGTATTATTCACTGAACTAGACTGATATCAAAAATCACTGCACATACATTATCACCTCTTAGAAATCATATTACCTAGTTCAAACATTTTTATTAAATTGATTAGGAAAATCTGTTGATCAACAAACTTGATGTTATCTTGACACTTCAACTCAACAAATGTGAAATTTTCAATCGGTACATAAACAAAACGATTATCTGATTCCGCCTACTTAGTTATCACAAAATTTCCTAGCTCTTAATCGTCTCTGTCGCATTTATAAGAAATAATGACAAAGACGGAAAACTACAATACGCTACTGAGCGATAGCGATTGGCAACATGGCTAGGCACCCTGGGCTGTTAAGTTATTTTCTTATGAACAAGGGTCATGATTTTTTACGGACTTGTTAACGAAAAATGTCACCGACATGTCGGATGTAATTAGGTACCTAATTGTAATTGTCAGGATATCACTAAGAGCGAGATTTCAATGAAATCATATGTCGGTTCAATTGTTCGGTTTAATTTATTAGTTATTACTGATACATTGCGTGCCGAATCAATTTGTATATTTTTTTTTTTTTTAATACTTTAACTAAATATGCTAATTTCAGTTCATTAAGACTTGTATTTTCACCGCTTAAAAGCAATGTCGTTATGAAAGACACACACTGTAGATTATGTCGGATTATGAACATTAAAATACCTTGATTTATTACGACTTATTATTTACGCACCATTACCAATACCCTGGTAGTACATCACTGGCCTTCGTGTATAATATCTCACATTTTGTCAGTCATTCTACCTGACTCTATTGTAAATAATCCCAAGACTGGGGATTAGCTTCGTGTTCGGATAGGATGGAAAACATTACTTTTTATAAAATATTGGGGGATCATATTGAATATCAGGACGTCCCGGCCATGGGTAGTAAAACACTCCAACTACTCCTTTGCTCCTAGGAGCTTGCCATTCAGAGTTCTCGTATCGGTTATCTAAATATCGATATTGTAATCTACCCATATAAGCATCGTACAGGAAAGTCAAGACTGAGTGGTTTTCCACGGGAGTAAAGTAGTGTGTGAGTTCTTTAGCCCTGAGGGTCATAGAGAAGGCATTCATGCCTAGGAGGCCGTCGTAGAGCCAGGATTGGCCTTGCGTCGCTCTGTGGAGGGCGGCCCCGCTGTCCAGGCCTAGCGAGGCCCAGCGGCCCCACACGCAGAAAAACCAACCCCATTCGGTCTGAAATAGACACAAAACTTATATTTATAAAAAAAAACTCAATCAAATTGTATTTATCTGTTAAATTGACATTTGTTTTCTGGTAAGTGGTCTAGACACGCAGTATCTTGTCAAGCCAAGTTGAAATATAACATAAGTGGCGAGCAGCACCGTGTGGAATCAATAGTCATTCGAATTTTTCGAATTGATAGCCCTAGAGGCAGCACTTTGCTCGTGGTTCGCGGCAGGGCCTCTGATCACGATCATCACGATTACGACTAAGTCTTGAGGAATCTGCCATATCACGCCTATCTCATCTAAATCGAAAAACACAGTTTTGATTAAAATCAATTTAAAGTTTTTTTATGAATTTCGTTTATTGCTTCAATGTTATTACGCCAACATGAAAAAAAAATTGCAGTTAGGTTGCTACAAGGCTAATCTAAAATTATAGATAGGAAGATAAGGATATTTTTGATTATTTTATGAAATATGAGCTATAAATGAGTTAGGTATGACAAGTTCGCCATACAAAATCTGTTTTGCGATGCCGTGTATCTCAAGATAGATGACTTAGGCAAAATACGTGGAATATAAACGTAGCACATGTTTGCCCGAATAGTCCTGAACTGGTTTCAAAATTCGTGAGCGTCAGAATGACTGACCAAAATAGCGGATCAGTGTTAGAGTATGTACCATCATAATTTACTACCTATTTGCTACTATTTACTACCTATGTTCACATATTTGCTACCTATTAAGTTTTAAAAAAGAAATAAATTTAATTAAGTGGGCAGTCATTCTGACGTCAGGATGACTGCCCATATTTATTATTTCGTGGTTAGACCCTATATTTTGCAATTTTCTATGTACTATGATTTACTACCTATTTGCTACCTAAGCATATATTTTTTCCAGATTTTTTTAGGCAAAAAATGTCGATATTATAAGCATTTCAAATTCTGAACAAAAAAAAATTTGTTAGAGTACCATCAAAATTTACTACCTATTTGCTACTATTTACTACCTATGTTCACATATTTGCTACCTAAGTTTTAAAAAAGAAATAAATTTAATTAAGTGGGCAGTCATTCTGACGTCAGGATGACTACCCACATTTATTATTTCGTGGTTAGACCCTATATTTTGCAACTTTCTATGTACCATGATTTACTACCTATTTGCTACCTAAGCATATATTTTTCCCAGATTTTTTAGGCAAAAAATGTCGATTTTATAAGCATTTCAAATTCTGAACAAATAAAAATTTGTTATAGTACCATCATAATTTACTACGTGTTTGCTGCTATTTACTACCTATATTCACATATATTATTTGCCACCTAAATTTTAAAAAAGAAATAAATTTAATTAAGTGGGCAGTCATTCTGACGTCACAATTTATTATTTCGTGGTTAGACCCTATATCTTGCAACTTTCTATGTACTATGATTTACTACCTATTTGCTAAGTGGGCAGTCATTCTGACGTCAAAATGATTATTATGCAAATCTGGAAAAAATATATGCTTAGGTAGCAAATAGGTAGTAAATCATAGTACATAGAAAGTTGCTAAATATAGGGTCTAACCACGAAATAATAAATTCTGACGTCAGAATGACTGCCCACTGAATTAAATTTATTTCTTTTTTAAAACTTAGGTAGCAAATATGTGAACATAGGTAGTAAATAGTAGCAAATAGGTAGTAAATTATGATGGTACTCTAACAAATTTTTGTTTGTTCAGAATTTGAAATGCTTATAAAATCGACATTTTTTTGCCTAAAAATCTGAAAAAAATATATGCTTAGGTAGCAAATAGGTAGTAAATCATAGTACATAGAAAGTTGCTAAATATAGGGTCTAACCACGAAATAATAAATTCTGACATCAGAATGACTGCCCACTTAATTAAATTTATTTCTTTTTTAAAACTTAGGTAGCAAATATGTGATGTGGGTAGTAAATAGTAGCAAATAGGTAGTAAATTATGATGGTACTCTAACACTGATCCGCTATTTTGGTCAGTCATTCTGACGCTCACTCAAAATTCATAGGTATTATAAAGTTGTTATTGTATTATTATAATTAAACATAATGTACTACGCTCAGGGTATTTTAATAAAATTCTTAAAAAATATATTGCATAAAATTAAAGATACTCTGTTTTATTTTGTACTAGTTAATGACTTAGGAATCAAATTAAAACTTTTTCAACAGAGATCAGACAAAACGATTATATGATAACAACAAATAATAATTATTTATGAAATAATCAGCTAAATATACTTAACAACGCGTTGGACGATAAAACTAAAAATAATGCTGAAGAAGAAAAGCTAGCAAGTAAAATAATTAAATTTATCCAATATTCTTTCAACTATATAATTTTTACAAAACAATGAGGGTTTTCTGAAATGACGTTCACCAGGGCGGCACGGCAGCCTTGCCTAAGTCGTGTAAATTAGGTGGAATTTGCTGAATACTTACGAAGCTTGTCGTGGCTATGTCGTTTAACTAGAGATACACGACTTAGCCAAGTTATGATGTCTTAAAAATCGAGTTACACGACTCTTGTGACAGGCTCGTACACAAAATTGGTAGGCAATATTAAAATAATTGTCTTCGTGGTAGGTAAAGGAATCGAATTAAAGGCGATTTAGACTTGTTACCCTTAACTCATATAATTCAAGTTGACCGACATGTGCATGACACGGCACCAGGCATAATTAGTCAAGGAGTAAGCATCTTACCTTCGGACACTTGGCCGAGTACTTCTGTGTTTTCACCGCATATTTATGATAAGGTAAAGGCTTTCTTTTGTACGCCAGGATGAACTGGTAGCCAACTATAATCGCTACTGGAGTCTTAACGGCACCAGGCGTCGGTGAACCGAACTGGAGCCTGAAAATAAACAAAATGAAATTTAAATCGACTCATAAATAATATAAAGGTCAAAGAAGGACAAAGTGTACTTATACATAGCATCGAGCTTTACACTCTGACTCGAAAACACGCGGTATAATAATCATAATTATTTATGGATGAAATGGGGGGTAAAAATAAATGAGCAGTGCCAATTATGAAATTTATCTCATCTAAGACGAAAGCCGTCGGCGAGGATGGCCTGGCTGTGGAGATGCTTATGCTTGTGGCGGAAAACAACGTTCCCGTCCTTTCGTTTATAATTAGCTTCTCCTTATCCACGGGTACATTTCCTTCATCCTGAAAGCATGCCCACGTGATTCCACTACCCAAAACCTCTAATGCTGTCGATTTCTCTCAATGCCGTCCCATCTCCATTCTCCCTATTTTATCAAAAGTTATACATAGAACATTTTGTTAATCGCCGTCTCCTATCTCATCTTAATACTCACGATCCTCGTTGTCCTGGACTTAGTAGTGCTTTCAACACTTTTAACTTTGACATACTTCTCGTTATACTCCGTACTCATAACTTTTCTGAAACAGCTATTTCTTGGTTTCGCAACTACCTACCTTAGGAAGAAGGCAGGAGGCAGTGGGTGAGAGTCGACGATACGCTATCTGACTGATGTGAACTCTCCCCAAGGGGGGGGGGGGGGGTATTTTCTCGATTTCTTTTTTCATGATGTTTATTGATGGAACAGGTCTCTTAGTTCCTATTATCACTTATACTTATGCGTGGATGACCTACAGCTGATATATGCAGCGGCTAGGAGGTATTGAGGTATTTTCGAGCTTCGTTAATAACATTAATAGTGATTTAGACTTAATTCATTGTCAGGCTTCTAATTAGGATATAAAAGTTAATGTTAAGGAATCGCAAGAGATTGTTATTAGTAGCCCTTAATTACTACTATTTAAATAAGCTCTCCGCCGTGTGGTGCCGGCAGTAAGAATACATTTTGTCACCACCCCAACTCCTCCTGCGGGTGTCGTAAGAGTCGACTAAGGGATTGAAGTGTCACTGGCCATTATTTGATAAAAGATTGATGATGGGCAGCAGCGTCATCATAGTGAACACGTTACTGCGATCGCCAATCCGCTTGCCCAGCGTGGCGATTATGGGCATTTACCTCCTAATGCGTCTATACGCATAGTTAATAGGAGAGGCCTACGTCCAGCACTGGATTATCACAGGCTAATGATGAAATAAGCTCTTGGACATGACAGTTCCAGATATTTATTTTTGTAATACAAATCTAAAGTGTAACAATACAGATTTCTTAGAAACACGCGCGGCGCACGGACTCGAATACTTTCTCGCTCGCACATTCGTCCATCTCATCAAGAGGCCGCCGAAGATATCCGAGCGCGCACGAATCCCGAGCGCAGGGTATAAAAGCCGACGCCCGCACCGTAATTCTTCACTTAGCTAGCGACTGCCTTAGCGATAGGTACAACCCTCTGTCCTCTGGCAAGTCTCTTTGGGTCGGGAGTTCGGTAGCCCATTTTCAGCCTTCCTCCGATCCACCCTAGGTCTTAGCTAGTGCCTTGGCGATAGGTTCACAGACTGTCCCTTGGCAATTTGTATCGGCAGTGGAGGGTTCAACCTTGCCACCCACTGTACGACTTAACGTAGTTAGGTCTTAGGAAGTTTCCAGCTACGAATGCACATTAATGTATCTATACCTATAACCCTAATAAATGTAAACGTTGACATTGGCGTTTAACTCTTCTCCCAAGTGGCGCCTTACCCTACACATTGGCGCCCAACGAAATAACTACCCGCTCGATTGGAAGATTAAGTTACATCTACCCTATATTTTTTTTTCCCAAAGTACCCACATAAAATAAATATAAAATGGCGGAAGGAGATACGAATAAGGAGGGGGACGGCGAAGTATCTACAAAGAAGGTAGTTTCAATTAAATCAAAGGTGAAAACGACAGGAGATACACAGGCACAAGCGCCACCAGTGTCTTCGATACATTTATCCGAAGAACAGTTTGCAAGATTATTAAAGAACACCTTCCTACCATGTCTACGAAGAATTTTGTTCAATGTACTATTCGATTCCATGGCGAAAATGACCGCAATAAACTGCAAGAGTCTATCAAGAAAGTTCTGTCGAAATGGGCCACCGAAGAGCAAGCTGCGTACAAAACATCGAAAAAGTGCACTTACCTCATTGCCAATATCGAAACAACCAGATTTTCAGCCGTCATTTACGGTCAAAACAGATGCTTGTAACTACACCATTGGAGCAGCTTTACTCCAGGGGGAGGGCATTCAGGAACGCCCTATAGTTCAAGGATCAAAGGAAGAGAATGTAACAATAATGAGAGAATGTAAGTCCTGGTTTTCTCACGGGACGTCATCGAGCATCAAAGGAAGAGACTGTAATATTACAGAGTCCTGGTACTCTCACAGGACGTCATCGGGCATCAAAAAAAGAGATTGTATCAATAGAAATTCCTGGTTCTCTCACGGAACGTCATCGAGCATCAAAGGAAGAGACTGTAACAATACAGATTTTCCTGGTACTCTCACGGGACGTCATCGAGCACCAGAGGGGGAGACTGTAACAATACAGATTTCTTAGAAACACGCGCGGCGCACGGACTCGAATACTTTCTCGCTCGCACATTCGTCCATCTCATCAAGAGGCCGCCGAAGATATCCGAGCGCGCACGAATCCCGAGCGCAGGGTATAAAAGCCGACGCCCGCGCCGTAATTCTTCACTTAGCTAGCGACTGCCTTAGCGATAGGTACAACCCTCTGTCCTCTGGCAAGTCTCTTTGGGTCGGGAGTTCGGTAGCCCACTTGCAGCCTTCCTCCGATCCACCCTAGGTCTTAGCTAGTGCCTTGGCGATAGGTTCACAGACTGTCCCTTGGCAATTTGTATCGGCAGTGGAGGGTTCAACCTTGCCACCCACTGTACGACTTAACGTAGTTAGGTCTTAGGAAGTTTCCAGCTACGAATGCACATTAATGTATCTATACCTATAACCCTAATAAATGTAAACGTTGACATTGGCGTTTAACTCATCTCCAAGTCGCCTACCCTACAAAAGTAATTTATACAAATATTTTTTTATTTGACAGAAATTTAATAGAAATTTTATTCGCACAAAAGTTTCACTTAATATTTTGTACGAATGTTATTATTTAATAACATTCGTAATTGTTGTAGTAAAAGCTGCTGGTTCTCCTAACATAAATAAATAAATAAATAATCAAAATTCACTCCAAGTGAAATACATTTAAAAAGTGACCAAAGAATTTACTAATCACATTTCTTCATATTTACTAAATCCTCAGACAAATTATGTTTCATGTCATGTATTCTTACTTCTCAAAATTCTTATTCCAATATTTGTTTTCGAACTAGGCGTGCCCGCAGCTTTGCTCACGTAAATGAAATAGGTATTGGTATTTCCGAAATAATATGAATGATGGTCAACAGGGATACGACTTACCTATTTTGTATTTGTATACATGGATTCCAGAGAAATACGTAAAGAGTCCATGTGTACCCATTTGGAAACATTGATAGGGGACGTGTTAAAGATGCGAAAATAGTACGGTCGAGGAATTTAATTTCATACCCATTTCGTTCCTTGTCATATTAGCTATAATATGACAGTTCTAGCAGCTTTCATATTGATTGTCACTATGACAAGGTACGAAATGGGTCGGAAGTTAAATTCCTCGACTGTACGTAGCACGTTTAGCTGAAATTGTTTTCCTACAAACGCAGTTTCGCTCTCGTTTCAAAACAACAACAACTATTACGAAGTTTATATTATTGTTTTTTTTATTGTCCGTTTCTGTCTATTTACGCCAAAATTCATGTATTTACTCCGCAGCTGCCTAGTTTAGAAATGCCTCTCCATTATATCATCCATCGATTCTTCCCTACATACAACATTATCCAAAATTATTAATATTAATTTTGATACAAGGTCATGGAGACAAGCGGTTCTCCCGAAAAGATTCAGTGGCTTGGGGATCCGCAGCATAGTTAGCTCGGCTCTGCCTGCCTTCCTCGCCTCTGTATATGGTAGGTACTCTATCTCTCGTAGGTATTATTTTAAATAACCCTCAGATATCCGTCTATGAAATAGTGTACCTGAAAGCGTGAGCGTGAGGCTTGGTGTAAATCTTGCCCTGGTGCGGAAATCCTAGCAGCAAGGCACATCCAACGGGCCTGGGATTTCCCCCGTCTAAAGACAGAACATACTTCCATCCCAAGTGATAGTCCCGACGACGCTGATCTGGTTCGCTTACTTGCGGTGTCAGCGCCAGAGTCAGGTCACTGGCTCAGGGTACTCCCATCCAAGCAAATAGGCACCGTTCTGGACCCCTCTTGCCTAAGAATCGCCATTTTCCTAAGGCTTGGGCCCAGAATGTGTGTTTCACACACCGTATGCTTGGCCTTTCACGCCCTCGAAGCACCGGCCGCTTATATCGCCACGGCACCATCAACGACTTATACACGATGATTCTTAATCCGTGATCAGGAGTAGAAAAACATTAAAATTTTAGCCAAAATTAAACTTATTCGGCGAGGTCTCAAGTTCTTTCTTCAATGTTTAATTAATTAAAAGTGAAAACCTAATTAAAACAAATAACCACTTAATACATGGTCATCCTATAGTATAAAGTTTAACTACGATACGCCAAGTGCTATCAGTATGGGCCCGGCCACATGACCACGGCCACATGACGGTGCGGCGTCGTAAACGTAAAACGGCGTGGCATCGGGGTATTGCACGTTATCGCACCGTGCGAAAATACGCGGCGTCGTGCAGTTTAACGGTGCTGCACCGGGCACACGTTGTCGCGCCGCGCGCCGGCGCCTGCAGATTAACGTTGCGGTGCGTGTTGAGTAGATGCATCCTAGTTTTGTCTTTTCTTTGCATGTGTTGTTTTCAAACCGTGGAAAATGACTTGGCAGACCTCCTTCAACGCACTAGTTTTTCAAAATGTATCTTTGTAATCGTCAATTGTTTTGTCCCAGAGGACTGAACGTACTTCTACCAAAGAAATCAACAAATCGGCATCTATATATCCTCAACCATCTTTGAAAAAAGTGAAATTATTAGTGATCTTATTATAGTGATGATATTAAAGAAAAAAAATAATGTCATTAATTTATGACACATAACAGTACTATAACAGAATGCAGAAGAAAATGGAAGTAGTGCTAACATTAAAAAAAAAAGAAAAATAGCATATTTTGACCATATCTATAGAAATAGCAAGTATGAAATAATCAGAAACATAATAGAAGGAAAGCGGGGAAGAGGAAGACCTAGAACAACTTGGACTAAAAACATTAGGGACTGGACCAACAGTACCAACACTAAGGACACCGCCACTCTTTCCAGAACGGCAACGAATAAAGAAAATTTTCACATGATGATCGCCGACATCCGATAGGATATAGCACCATAAGAAGAAGAAGAACAGTACTATAAATGACATTTTACAAAGTCTTTATTTTAATCAAAATGAATATTCTAGTAACTATTTCAAGTGGAGTACAGGGTGGAAATTAGTATACGGACGGACCATTGCATTTTTGATGTCAAAAGAAGTAAAAAATGTTATGAGACATATACAGGGTGTGGCCTGTAATAGGAGCAAAAAATGAAACGGTACACTAATAACCCAATAAATAGTCATAATTTAATAGTTAAAACTTAAAAAAAAAAAATTTTTTTGCAAAAAAAAAACATTTTTTTCCTTTTTTTATGTAGTTTTACTGCAGTCGACTTATACCAACAAAGTTAAATCGGTGTAACACAAAAAAAAAATTTTTTTTTTGCTAAACCAGTTAAAAAACCATGAGTTCAAAAAAACTTTTTAGCTCATTTAGTTTTATGTCCACTGAACTACCAATATGTTTAATCATTAATAAGGTACAATGTTGTGATACCTAGATACATCACTCATAGGTCGTAGCTTTAACATACTGTTTCTCCTTAATGGATAACTTTAAAACACTGTGGGACCTTTTGCGAATAACTAGAGGCAGTCAGAGGAGTCTTCCATTTGATTTATTGCTCCTGTTACAGGCCACACCCGGTATATTATTATGTCATTTTCGGACAAAAAAAAATTGATTTTTAAATTTCTTTTTGTGATTTTTTTACACATGATTAATAATAAATTGTAAGTAAAGAATTTATTTTAAATATATTTGAGAAAACGAATATGCAAGTCACGTTAGAGCCAGTGATATTAAAAAAGAATAAGGGATACAATGCATTTAAAGTGTATGTACCCGGAAGTAGATTAGCTACGTTTTTAGACGACAACTTGTGGCCTAACGGTATTTTATTTAGAAAGTTTATAAACTTGCGGAGTAAAGGGTCGGAGGTCAGATCTTTTAATGGAAAGTACAAACAATAAGGGAGTGTCATTAATTAGCTTTAATTGTAAATCAGTAATGCGATCGATTGACTGCGTGCGCTCAATATGTACAAAAGCAGATATTATCGCCTTACAAGAGCATTGGCTGATGCCTCATGATATTGGGCTATTGGGAACAGACGACTTTGGCTACACGGGCAAATCTGCGGTGGATACTTCGGTGGAAGTGCTGCGGGGTAGGCCTTACGGAGGAGTAGCACTACTTTGGCGTAAGAGTGGCTTCCCTATAGTCTCGGTGATAACGTGTGTGAGTGTGCGGATAACGGCCATAAAAATATGCTTAGGCGAGCGCGGCCTGTTGGTGTTTTCTGTGTATATGCCTACGAACACAATGGACAACTTTGCGGAGTTTACAGAATGCTTGGGAGAGATAAGTGCCATAATAAGTAGTCATGATATCGAATCAGCCATAGTCTTAGGAGACTTCAATGCACACCCAGGCGGACTATTCGCCACTGAGCTCCTAAGCTTTTGTTCTGAGCAAAATCTCCGTTGTGTAGATTTCGAGTTTTTGGGAATTAACTCGGACACTTACACCTTTACAAGCGATGCACATAGTAATTGCCAGCACTGGCTTGATCATTGCTTAGTAACAGAATCTGCGTGGCAGGGTGTTTTGGCTGTAAAGGTGCATCATGATATCTATTGGTCAGACCACTACCCATTACAAGTTATATATAATTTAAATTCGATTGTACCGAAGAAAAAATGTAATGTTAAATTTAATGTAAATAATACTGTCTGGGGGGAACGAACCCAGGAACAAATTAACAAATATTATGAATTATGTAATGAGCGATTGATGAATTTGGATTTACCTGAAATATTAATTAATTGCTGTAATAATTTATGTTGTAATTTAGATCATAGACAATATTTGGATAATCTATATAATAATATAATTTCTTCGTTGAGTGAGGCAGCTATTCTGACTAAAGAACTAAAAAGTCCTAAACGCCGTTTTAAACACGTGACAGGTTGGAACAAATATGTTAGGGATGCTCATGGACGGGCGAGGTTGTATTTTCAACAATGGATAGCATTTAACAGGCCTGCTAGTGGACACATTTATGAACAAATGTCCGAGTCGCGAAAATATTTTAAAGCTAAGCTAAAATGGTGTCAAGATAATCAACAAAAAATTAGAATGGATATCATCTCGACACATCACTTAGCAAAAAATTTTAACAAGTTTTGGAAAGAAACAGGCAAACTTAATCCAAAGCCTAGTCTGCCCGTGAGCATTGCCGGTAAGTGTGAGCCTACTGAAATTTGTAATGTTTTCAAGCAACATTTTCAGGTGAAGTCTTCATCAGGTCGGTCTGTGCTGCCGGTGCTCGGCGCGGGTCCATCAGATGTGTCGGTGCGTTTCTCGGTAAGTGACGTTTCCTCTGTCATTAAAAACATGAAGACCGGGAAATCGCCGGGACACGATGGACTAAGCGTCGAGCACTTGCAGTATGCGGGGAGACATCTTCCGAGAGTGGTTGCGTTGTTGTTTAACTTGTGCGTAAGTCACTCATACCTACCGAGTGCACTTATGCGAACTGTTGTTGTACCTCTGATAAAAAATAAGACGGGGGATGTGTCCGACTTGAGCAATTACAGACCGATTTCACTGGCAACAATCACTGCTAAGGTGCTGGACAGACTTCTTGATGGGCAACTTCGAAACCACTATAAGGCTAAAGATGCGCAGTTTGGCTTCCAGCCGCGAGTATCAACGGAATCTGCCATATTTTGCCTTAAAAGTACGGTCCAGTACTATACAGCGCAGGATAGTCCAGTGTACGCCTGTTTTCTAGATCTATCCAAAGCTTTTGACCTGGTCTCATACGACATCTTGTGGAGCAAGGTGTCGTCTGAGACTAGTCTCCCGGCAGAGTTGATTGAGATCTTCAAATACTGGTATAGTAACCAAATCAACTCTGTGCGATGGGCGGGCATACACTCGGATGACTACACGCTGGAATGTGGAGTGAGGCAGGGAGGGGGGTTACTTCTCCGACCCTATTTAATATATATATAGACGGACTGATTGGGGAACTCAGCAGCGCCAACGTCGGATGTCACATTGGCGGTACTTGTCTCAACAACATAAGCTACGCTGACGATATGGTGCTGCTGGCTCCCTCTATCAGTGCGCTGAGGAAGCTCGTCTCGATATGTGAGCAGTATGCGAGGAGACATGGACTCAGGTATAACACTGCGAAAAGCGAGCTACTCGTCTTCAGGACGGGCAGTAAGAAGATGGAGGAAGTTCCTTCTGTTGTGCTGGATGGTGCCATCCTGCGCAGAGTGCAGCAGTTTAAATACCTGGGTCACTGGCTCACCGAGGACCTCTGTGACAGTATCGATATAGAGCGGGAACGTAGGGCGTTGGCAGTTCGATGCAATATGCTGGTACGCAGGTTTGCAAAGTGCAGCAGTGACGTCAAGGTCACGTTATTTAAATCATATTGTCAGACATTTTATACTTGCAGCCTGTGGACCGGCTTCACGCAGCGATCGTACAACGCCCTGCGTGTTCAATATAATAATGCGTTTAGGATACTGTTGGGCCTGCCGCGGTACTGCAGTGCATCTGGGATGTTCGCTGAGGCCCATACGGATGACTTTTATGATATTATGCGTAAAAGAGTGGCGTCCCTATTGCATAGATTGCAGGATAGCACCAACAGTCTCCTAAATGCATTTGTTGACAGAATAGACTGCCCACTCATGAGACGCTGGAACAAACTTCATCAGCCCTGTTTTATGTGTAATAATTTAATTTAATTTTGATTTAACATTTTATAATTTAATTTAATTTTTATTTTATAATTTAATTTAATTTTTATTTTGTAATTTAATTTAATTTTTATTTAATTTTTATGTTATTTAATTTTTAATTAACTTAATTAAATTTTTGGTGCTGATGGTATTTTGTTTCAGCTACATTGTAATTTTTTTTTTTTTAATTATTGTTTTGTTTTTATTATTACTTTTTTTTTGTTTTATTACCGACATTTGTAATTTATTGAGTAATTGTAACTAATCTAGATATGTAAGTATAATTGTTACTAACACAGTATGGGAATTGTTGCCCGAAATAAATGAAATTTATTATTATTTATTATTATTAAATACAGGGTGTAAATTTTTTAACTGACAACATTTTAAGGATATGATTGGCTGGCTATATAAAAAAGTAATAAAACATCAAAAATCGTATTTCGTTTAATTAACCTTCACTTATACGCCTTTAATTCAGTCTCAAAAAATCTTTAACGCGTGCGCATACCTACGCCGCGCGCCGCCGCTGCACAGCGGTGACGTCACGCGCTGGGCGAGTGGCTCGATAGGGCGACACATCCATTACTAAACACCGAATTGAATTCAACTTAGGACCGACAAAAATACCGACTATTACGTTATTAATAAGAATTAAATAAAGTGTACTGCATTGATTTTCCTAAAAAAAGTATTTTTGGCGTATTTAAAAAATTGAAATCAACAAATGTACAACGATTGTCAAACAAAATCAGCCTATTCTACCTAATTAAATTAAATCTAAGTTACCTTAAGTAATTGTTCAAAGTGTCCACCACGTTGGGCTTGGCACAACAACACGCGTCGTCTTAAATTGTCTTTCAATCGTAATAAAACGTATTCGTTTTGTCGAACTGTTTCGAAAGCCGCGATTATTGACTCGCGTAACTCGTGAACATTGTTTATTTCGTTCTCCCGGTTTGTGTACACTAAACGTTTCACTTCACCCCACAAGAAAAAGTCTAATGGCGTAAGATCAGGTGATCTTGGTGGCCAGGGTATTGGTCCAGCCCGTCCTATCCACTTTTCACCAAACTTTTGGTCGAGGTACTGCCGCACTTGAACGGCGAAGTGAGGAGGTGCACCATCTTGTTGGTAGTACAAGTCACGAGACAGGTGTTCGCCTGTCAGGAAACCTCACGCGATACGTCCTTCGTGCAAGAAATACATTATCACCACACTCAACATAAAGTCTCACCATGTCGGTGTATTCCCGATTGGAAAATTCGGGCATTGCGATTGCGCGACGTGGTTCACGCTAATGCACAAAAAAATGACGTGTGAACATTACCGGCGCGGGCGCACGACTAATTTGCAAACAAACAACTTTTTTCTAAGTAACTAGCCTGGGTGCAAGTGAGAGGGGCGGTGTTTAGGGGGCGGCGGGGGCGTTATCGGTCGACTCGCGGCAAGCTACTCGTCGCTTTTGCAAGCATTTTATTTACAGATGCATCGCCGCGCGTAGGGTGTCCATGATTTGTGAATGTTTAGGAAAATTTTGGGTAAAATTAAGGTACACTTTTTTTTATTGATTCGGATTCAGTATCAGCTATATAATCACCTCCTTAAATATTGTCAGTTATAAAATTTACACCCTGTATATATATTTTTTTCTTAGGTTAAAATTTTCTGATACTTTTTGTCATTTTCTCTAACTTTCGTCAGTAAGTATGTCAAGATAAAAACTATTAGTGTAAGAATTTTATTCGTGCAGGCATTTATCAGTGACTTATTATGAAAATAGTTTTTTTTAAACATGACTGTCATTATCTCTTAAATTAAGCTGACTCCAGAAAAGTTCATATGACATTATAGTCTCAAAATGTGGTCAGGAATACACCTTTCAAGTTTGACGGGTTACTCACTAACCACCCTGTATAATGGATTTTTCAATTTGATGTGAACGTTTGACAGCCAAATCTGTTTGATACATTTTAGTCGTTTACCGGTTTAATCATTGTAATTTGAATAAGTGAGTAAAATCGGTGTAGGTAATTATTATTTATTATAATTAAAATGACTATAATTTCTGAAAGGAACTTCACAATCCTTTTAGCACCTAGTTTCTTTCTCAGTTTACTCAGTTAGTAAACACCAGTGATCGTTATCAACGTGCGGTAACTGCGGTATTGGTGGCAAAATATGGTTGACAGAAAAATCAAATACACAGGTATTTTATAGATTATTAAAATTTCATAAATTATAGTCATTTTAATTATAATAAATAATTACCTACACCGAAATTAAAAATTTTTCCTTACAATTAAAAAAAAAAAACAAAAAATCAAAAATAAGAATTAAAAAAAACAATTTTTTTCGTCCGAAAATGACATATGTCTCATAATATTTTTTACTTCTTTTGAAATCGAAAATGTATTGGTAAAATATGTCCGAATACTCATTCCCACCCTGTATAACACTGATCTTACTACACTTGAAATAGTTACTAGAATATTCATTTTGATTAAATTCGATCGAATTTCGATCTCTGGTCATAAATTAATGATATTAAAAATTTTCTTTAATAAAGTAGGATAAAGTTTGTATGTGTCCTAACGAGAGTAGGTACAATTTTTTTTAGGGTACGAGTAATAGAATAAAATAGCATCTTCATATTTGTTACTTTTTCTGTCAACCGTCGTCATTTCCACGGAAAGTGCACGTTGATAACGATCACTAGTAATTACACTTTTTTCAAAGATGGTTAAGGATATAGATGCCGATATGTTGATTTCTTTGGAAGAAGAACGTTCAGTCCTCTGGGACAAAACAATTGACGATTACAAAGATACGTTTTTAAAAACTAGAGCGTGGAAGGAGGTCCGCCAAGTCATTTTTCCAAGGTTTGAAAACAACACGAGCAAAGAAAAGACAAAATTGGATGCATCTACTCAACACGGTACCGCAACGTTTATGTGCAGGCGCCGCGTCGTATTTTCGCACGGTGCGATATAACGTGCAATATCCCGACGCCGCGCCGTTTTACGTTTACGACGCCGCACCGTGGTCATGTGGCCGGGCCCTATGGCGGGAATCGGGAATTTGACGGATCTTATGTCAATAAAGACTACTATCTACTCATTATCTTATCAGTGCAACACTGATAATGACGAACATCGTTGATAGGAGATTATGTTAACGTGCATTACCTAAACTTGGCAAAATCTTGAGCAAGTAAAGCAATTTGTTTTCATACAGTACAATTTAATAATTAATTAAAAACAATAAAACTACATACCTGACCAACTAAGACAAAAAACATTATTTTAAACATAATTTAACAAGTGTTCAAAATGTCAACCGTGTTGTTCTTGACACAGATCCGCTTGATTGTTCTTGTGACTGGATTGATTGACTCGAAATCTTCTTCAGCAAAGAATCTTAAGATTTGTTGATCCAGATCGTCAGGATGATGACAAGGTCGTTCGGGTGCTCGAGCATGTTGTGGCACTGTAAACTGTCCCAAGTCGCGAAGATTTTTGGTGCATGCGATTTATTAAATTGTGTCCGGGGATCGGAATGTTTGGATGAAGTTCGTGAAATAACTGTTGGGTTCGCCTTGTGCTATTCGTTTGTATTGACAAACGTACAGTATCGTAACGCTCTATCCTTGAGTACGGATGTGGTGGAGGACTGGAGGCATGATTTTTGGTGAATAATTATTATTTTCTCATTCATATTCGTGACTATGACTTTGTTTCTTATGCGTATAACAACAGTGATTGACAATGTCATGGGCAAGGTTTACTCATAAATTTTATTAGTTACCAACATTAATAAAAAAACTTACAATTTAAAAAACAATAACTACTTAAGAATAATATTAACTACAAACTAAATCTTAAAAATAAATTAGTAAAAGTAATATTAAAATATTAACTTAAATAAAACTAAACTTGAAAGAGGCTACCCACCCAAACCGCCCCGATTGGTTCCCGACGCAAAGGTGCCCATCACGCTCGCAGCGTTTCCGCGCTGAATCGCGATGGAAATTGACAATTGTTAATAACTTTGTAAAGAGATTACAATACAACCTCATTAAAACAGATGTGATAGTAGTACAGTGACAAGGATTTTAGGATAAAATTTAATACAAAATTAAAACATGATTAAAAAAATTAATAAATTTGTTTTCACGTAATTACTACTTTAACGTAATCCCCATCAATTACTGAGTTAGAAAAAATGATTCCTGATCACGGATTAAAAATCATCGTGTTAGTGCAACAAAATACTGTAGAGAATTGCGGAGGGCGCCACTAAGCTTTAATCTTCTGAGTCGGTCCCTCCGCTTTCTAATAGCTTTTGTTGCAGCTCTCCACTTCTCCCTGTCAGTTGCTTTGTGGAAAGCGTTACTCAGTGTGGTGTCCATCTGCGCTGATATCTGGTCACACCATCGGGTTGGACTAGGTCCTCTCCAAGTTGTTGTGGTCTCTGCGAGCTATGTGACCGAAGTATTGCAGCATTCGTTGGAGACAAATGGTGGAGACTCTGGGTTGGTTTTCAATTTTGAGCTGGGCTAATATGGACACGTTAGTGCAGCGCGCGGTCCATGGGATCCGGAGCATACGTCGCCACACCCACATCTCAAAAGCATCGACTTTCTTCCGCAGGTCCGCTTTAATTTAAGGAAAAATTATAACAAATGTAAAAAACCTATAAATTTTAATTAAATATATTTATTTATTATAGCAGATTGTACACCAAGGGGAAAAAGCACTGTTTTATGTCACGGGCTCGACATTGAATCCTGAACGCAACGAAGGACCCCCAGTTTTACTCCCGAGCGCAGCGAGGGAGTTATAGATTAAATTCCCGAGCGAAGTGAGGGAATTAAGACTTGAGTCCTGAGTGCAGTGAGGGATTTAAGCGCCCAAGACAAAAACAGTTTTATTCCCGAGGTATATACTCTACTTTTCTCACTTTACGCGAGACAATAAAAAACAGGCTTAGTAATACTTATTTAGTAGATAATATTTATTGCAGCAAATTAATAGGGTAACCTATTGAACTTTCGAAAATCCTTTGTCCGATTTTCACTTGTCCGAAAACGGTTCCTCGAATTTTTATAATCCATGTACATTGTTTACCATATTTTTTGAAATGGTCCTCGTTTTCTATTCCACATCAACATTTTCCCGAATTTCGAAAACCAGAAGAACGGTTGCCAAATTTATTATTTGACAACCGATTTGTTAACCATGTTTTCATAAATCCGATGCTAAGCGAAATCGAAATGTCATTTTACCTTATATCAGTAACCAGAACAACGGTTGCCAACATTTTTATTTGACAATCGATTTGGTAACCACCTTTTCATAAATCGGAAATGTAATTTTCCCTTATATCAATAACCAGAAGAACGATTGTCGGACTAGTGAAAATCGGATAAGGGATTTTCGAAACTTCATTAGGTTTCGAAGCTAGGGCGGAGTGAATGGCGTAGTCTTTCAATACGAAAGTATTTTTAATCAATTGTTTACACATCCTCATACTTACAAAACCAAAAAAAGGGGGGACGGGGGGGCGAAGCCCCCCGCATTAAAAAAGAAATAATCTGAACCTCCCCTACCTTAACCTGGATAGGTTCGTTAGGTACTTTTTATCCCTTAGAGCGGAAATAGAAGCCCCGCGCAGCGGGGCTTCGTCGACCGGTTCCCAGGTCAAAATTGCTCACTTAAATTCTTTGGACAACAGGGCGAATTATTTAGTAATAGTTAAGTATAAGGAATAAAAAAATATTTTTTAAGTTAGTTAAAGGTCACTTTTAGTACATTAAATAGTAGGAACATCACCATTATGCACAATAATTTTTCGATACATATACATAAGACACGAAAATCATTAAGACAAACAATATTTAGGAACAACCAAGTTAGGATTAACAATTTAGGCATAACAAAAATATGCGCAACAATGTTTATGCCATTCATTTTTCGGCGTAAAGTTATTATGCGACAAATTTTTCGGAATAAAAACATTATGCCACCCGATATAGACCCCCTCCCGGGGCAGATCCGAGTCGGATAGGTTAGGTTAGAAGACTAAGGCGGGAGCTTTGCTCTTAGGTTATTTTTTTTTCAGCAATCCAGAAAGTACAGATGTAGTGAGAAATGACTTGCCTTCGGAAACGTTCGTCAACGTCATGCTGTTTCAGTCTATCTCACTGAGACTGACAGTAATAGCTGTCATGCTACTTCAGTCAGACTCGGTGACACTGCCTGAAACAGCATGTGTTTACGAACGTTTCCGAAGGCAAGTAATTTCTCACTACACCTGTACTCAGTTCAGTAACAAGGTACAGTAAGTAAAGTGAAGAATGTAGGTTAGAACTTCTACGCAACGTGATTTCCGCAGTGAGTGAGCGAAGCGAGCGAACAAAACCTCCCGGGGCAGATCCGAGTCGGATAGGTTAGGTTAGATTAGAAGACTAAGGCGGGTGCTTTGCTAGCTTTGCTCCCGCCGTAGTCTTCAAGGTAGGGGAGACCGGGGCAAGACGGGATAGTTAAGAAAAAAATCGACTGATTATGGAAATTGTAATGTTTATTAAAAATCTCTTACCACAAATGCAACACTTATAGTTTTAACAAATATATGTTTTCTCTTTTATGGCACTACATCACTTATTTTTTTTGCAAATAGGAACTGGTTGTTACATGGCAAAAATCCCGTTTTGCCCCATCGCTGGGGCAAAATGGGAAACGCTATGGGGCAAAACGAGCATACCTTTAATCGGGTTGGCAACCTTCACAAATATGTGCCTTCAGTTCAGTGTTCAGTGGACTGTGAATATAAGTACCCACAATATATGCAAGGACAATCATCATCGTCTTCAGATGAACATACATCCCTGTAACTTTTTCTGTGCGTTTTTTGTTTGTGGTTCTGTGTTAGGCTTATAATTTCGTACCATTTTGACTGCAAACAAATATAAAACAGTTTTATAACCAAATTTGAAATTATCAATATACTATCTACACATATGGGGCAAAACGGGATAGTATCCCATTTTACCCCGACCATTTTGCCCCATCGGACATATTTTACAAAAATATCAACAGTTCTAACCTACAAAATAATTGTTCGTAAAAGCAACCTAAATTCGTTAGTTTTACACTGATGCAACATGTATATAGTAAGGAATAACAATAGCACTGATATCTACCTTTATGCCCATCGATCAAAACCAAAGAAATTCTTAACAAATCACCTAAAATCAGTTTTTTCTGGCTGGACGACCAAAACCGTTAGTGACACGCACCCACCGCTTTGACTCGTGTGAGGTGACTGAAGTTGGCGCGAATGGCGCTGTGTCGTGCTCTATTGCGCGCACCAGTTACGCACACAAGTACATTTCCCGTTCTGCCCCGAGCTTCGTTTTGCCCCGGTCTCCCCTAATTTTTTTTTCAGCAACCCAGAAAGTACTCAGTTCAGTACGCAAAATAAATAGCAAATTAACGTATTCATGATTTGCCCATACTTCAGTCAATTTCGGTCTTTTGATATAAGGGGAAAATTAATATCTCGGTCTGAATACTTGACGCTACAAAAAGTAGTTGGCAAATAATACTTCGGGATTTTAACAAGTGTTTATTCGAAATAATGAATTCGATTGTTTGATAGGGGGGGAAATAATACTTCGGTCAAAATACTTTATGCCAAAAAAAGTAGTTGGCAAATGATACTTCGGAATTTTTACGAGTGTTGATTCGAATCATAAGCGAAATAAAATTGCTGCTAATTGAGAAAGGGGGTAAATAATAAACAGGGAAACGTACTTTCGGGCAAACAAAATTAAGGCCAATTAATAAAATGGGAAACGTTTTCGGGATACTTATATTCGACATTACAATTTTCGACTTTATAAAAGGTAACCAATTAATAGTGTTGAAATTCTCTTCTTCTACCTAGCGTTATCCCGGCCATTGCCAGGGTCCGCTTTCCTGCTACATTTCCTCCACTTTGCGCGATCCTGGGCATCATCTACTGTAAGCCCATTCACATTCATCTCAGCCTTCACGACATCTAGCCATCGCTTCTTTGGTCTGCCGCGGGGTCGGGGGCCATCAAGGGCTAGGTTAAGGCATAATATTATGTTTCCTACGTTAGTCAGATGGCTTTAGTGTTAAAGCGTTAATAGTTGACATAAAATATAAAGGGCAATATAATATTTAATTAAAGTATGCCCAACTACTCGCCAATAAATGGTGTTGGTAGTCCTGATTTTCCCAAATTTTGTTAGTTATTCTTAATGTTAAAAATCACCATAACATTACTAAAATACCAGGAATTATATTCAAGTGTTAATTCGCTTTAATGTAAAAACGTTACATACAAATATTAGTCACATAATTTCTCGCTAGATGGCGCTGTTACATTTAGCAAACTAGGTAACGAAAGTTTGTTCCAATTTACTTATAGCGGATGAGATTATTTTGTAACAAAAGGGACGATTTTTTGCGCGTTGCTTCCACATTTTGCTTAACGAAATTAGACTATCGTCATAGCAATATTATGTACAGTCACCACATGGGAATGTTGAGCCACTTGGCAATGGATGCAATTTGGTCGTGTAATATTATGGGTTCGGTATTTTTCGTTAGTAGGCACGATCGCGACATGACCGATGTTCCCCGATGATATGTCAGTCAAATACGAATCTTTGTTGCGTCAAAATTTCAGTGTGTCAAAACTAGTTGAAATAATAAAAATTTCTTCGTCTACGAGAATTAAGGATTAGTCATCGGCCATTATTAGACGCTAGATGTCGTTGTTCCTAGAGGAAACTGGATAACGACAGTTCTTCTTAGATTTGTTTAAAACCGTTTAGTAATTTATTCGTATTTGATTCAAATCGGAAGCCATAATCTATCTGATATTAATAGGCGAGGTATTTTTTCCATTCATATTTATATATATAGGCATGTTATCGAGCAATTTTAAATTATTTTTTTCATTGACAGAGACAAATGTTATTGCTGTCTTTATTATCATTCGTTACAGCTCAGTTGACATTAGTTTAAAACTTATGTAATGTAACCTTTGTAGAAATATGGTAAGTAACCTTTGACAATCTACCCATAATCTGTCAGTAGCCATAAAATTGTGTAATAGAAACTTGATAGTTTATGACTGAAATTCTAACTTTGAAAAAATACCTGTCAGTGACAGCCGTTAAAAGGAAAGTGAACGAAATTACCATCAGGGCTCTGAAGTTAGATAGACGTCTCCAGGTCTAAAGCGGATGTTATAACGTAACTATAGTAACGTCAGCTTCCGGAAAAATAGCGAACAATCCTTGGTTAAACATTTTTGTTGTTACGTAACCATGGTAATGTCACCTTCTGAAGAATACGCGAGCGGTCATTGGCTAACCGTAGCAACGACCGCCCCATTGGTCAGCAGAGTTCGGCCGAAGTCGTGATACCAGCCTCATAAGAGTTCGGAACCCGATTTGTATTATTCGACCAAGTTGCGAACAGTGGCAAGTGGCTCAACAATCCCGTGTGGTGACTGTACATTATATGTATTTTACATTATAACTATATGTGTAGTAGGTATATGTACGAATTAAGCATAGTAGGTTGCCCCATAGTAAAAGTTGTTTAGTATGATCTAAATATTAATGGGTTTCTTTCTTGGCTCTACGAGGTGATACATACTGTATACTATAAATTACATTGGTATCATTCAAATCACGCACTGTACACGTTTGTTTGTCTATCTCTTGTTTCATATAGTTCACTCTTTTGCTCAAAAGTTAACTAGAAGAGATCCCTTACAGGGATAAGTTCGCCTTTGTACCTGTTTGAATTGTTGTGTATTTTTACCTATTTTTTGTGTACAATAAATAATTTACATACATACATTCATACTTCTATGGCTAGTCATGATGCCCATGTACCTATTAGGTTTTGAGGCGTCACTTTTCGGAGCTAGTTCGCCTTGTATGTTTTTTCCGTTCGCTGGTAAGGAGTTAAATAAATAAATAAATATAAATTAATATTTTTTTGGACATCTTTACACAAATCGACCTAGTCCCACGGTAAGCTCAATTAAGGCTTGTGATGTGGGTACCAGGCGACGATATATATAATAGATATATACATATACATAGATACTTAAATTCATAGACAGCCATGACCAAGGAACAAATATTT
The DNA here is from genome assembly GCA_025490895.1 of Thaumatotibia leucotreta. NCBI lineage: Eukaryota > Metazoa > Arthropoda > Insecta > Lepidoptera > Tortricidae > Thaumatotibia > Thaumatotibia leucotreta. The sequence continues at coordinate 78,210 of JALPQI010003070.1, forward strand.
GTGATAAATAAATACACAAATAATGCCCTCGCCGGGATTCGAACCCGGAACCTCCAGCTTCGTAGGTAGGGTCACTACCAACTAGGCTACGGAGGCTGACGACGAGTTACATGTATTTCTACATGTAATAATAATTTACTCACCTCAATTATACCAACGTGATTAAATGATTGACGAGTATTATATAAATATAACAATGACAGTACAATTATTTGAAATAATTCATCACATAGGGTGACGTCAAATTAATGTCATCGGCTTGTAAATTATTTACCAATATGATCCAGCTCTGTTGCAAACGTATGTTTGTAGGTTCCGCCCTTTTTCCACATATCGGAAAAATGGAATGGTGCCCGCCCACAGAGCCAAGTCGAAGACGCCGGGTATCGGGTGCGAAGCGTTCACGTTTTCAGGCATTAAGTACTGGAACAAGATTACATAAAGCTTTAACGTGCTTGCTTAAAACTCACGGAATACGTGAATTTCGGTTTCCTACTATCAGATGAGCTTGATAACAAAAATCTAATGTTTAGGATAATGGTTTTCATTTTCAAAGAGCGACATGATATTCAAAAGGAAGTATTTTAATAGTAGATCTTACGTCCTTTCGCCGAGAGAGACACATGTACCATTTCAAAAACGGATGCTAATAATGCTCAAAATAAGTCTCTTTTTTAAGTTTTATTAATATTATAAACTATTATCATGATTTATTTGTATTTTTCACGGCTTAAATACTTGAAACTTAGAGATAGGACCCCGCACACATCTTGTTTTTCTATCAAAGTTATTAATTTTCATAATATTCACCTTATAAATAAACCGTGTTTCAGGACCCTTATGGTTATTCAAAGACCTAACTCGTTTTTCTATACGAGACGAGATTGATAACGTATAAATGTGTATGTTGATAGCTGTATGCAAATTGAGACCTATTTAATTCTCCTATTAATAACTTCCAAAATGTACGTTTATTTATAGACTTGACTGTACAAGAAACATTTTGCATCATAGCCATAACTACACAAAAAGGTTCAATTTCACGAAATATTTATTGATATTATTTACCTAATAAATATTGTGTATCTAGTTATCAGGTGAGATGAGATAATTCCTTTAATTTCCCAAGTGTCTGAGGGAAATAATAAGCACAATTGTTTTCCCTCTGTAGCCGCACCAAACACTACCGTCGCTAAACAAGGCGTCAAGCGATCGGACAGCCGGTGGGTTAGTTGCCTGGACAAAATCCAGCACCCATCCTCACCGAGCTACGATAGAATGGTAACTACACTTTTTATCACAGCTTTTATTTGGCGATGCAAAAACAACTATATGTATGTACCTACCGTTTGCGATTCAGGTCGATCTTGGCCTCGGTGTTCTTCTCCTGTAACTCTTGTAACCCTGCTGTCAGCTTCGCGTGGAAATTAATATAGGTTTCCTTTTTACTCTCATAAATTCTGTCCGTGAAGTACGAATTGGAACAACTTTTTATCATACTTATCTGTTCATGATTAAACTAAAACTCGTTCCACAATTCGCATAGGTCGTCTAAACGTGTTTTAAAATATTCATGCTTCGTCTTTCTAGTCGAGCTATCTTTCTTAAATTTAGAGAATATACAATTCAATCAGTAGTATAATTCAATCACTTTCCTTGACGCTGAATATAAGCCATCTTTACTGAAGAAGTAAAATAAGGAAAAATCTTACTTGAATATCTGCTAGCGTAGCTCTGTTACTGCTAATACCACCACTGTTGCTGTTGAGACTGCTATCTCCCCCAATGACTCCTATCGCTGCAGTACTCACTCGTTAAACGTTCGTTCACCTCACGCGGCTTTCAACCACAGTATCAAAGCGCGAGGCCCGAAGATTGAAGGACCACGTGCAGGTACGGGTTCGCGATTAATGTTAAAAGTCGAGAAAATGTTTATTTTTCTTATAATGAATGAATGCATGTTTAAAGTTGTATGAATGTTAAGAATATGTTGAAAATATTGATGTTTAGTTGAATGCACCCAGCCGGTTTGGATCCGAAAAGTACACTGAATTTGGGTTATTGCGAACTAATACTCGTACATAATCGTACCTATAGTCTATAACGTATTTAAATTCTAATACACGTCAAAAAAAAACTACCAAAGATGCCAAAATGTCACGCTGTCTCATGTCATTACCATTGTGACGTTTCAGAACTAACCAACCATCAGTACACAGCGATGTTAATACATTAATACAACTCATTATTTTGTAAATCGTGATAAAGGTCATCCTAAATTTAAGATGTTTTTAATGTATTAATCGCGTTACATTTCTCGGATTGGTACTGTCGACAAAGCTACTAGCTTTTGCCGTTGTCTCCGTCCGCGTTTAGATTATTCTTAAAGCTGTGAATTCCCAGACATAAATTCTTAGGATATCACATCACTTCCGACATCATCATCATCAGCCTATACTTGTCTACTGCAAGACATAGGCTTCTCCCATTTTACACCATCTATGCTTCCATAGGGAAGTCCCATCTAGGTTTATATGTTGCATATGGAGAGCAGTAGAATATACTAAACTTAAACGCTGAATCGGAATCCAATATACGTCAAAAAAAAAACCAAAGATGGCGAAATGTCACAGTGACATGTGTTATCGTCATTGTAACATTTGCATCGTTTCAGAAGAAAAACAACCTTTTGGTAATCTAACCAGTTACCCTAAAAATTTAATCACACATTACAAGACTATTAATAGGTACCAAATGTTGTTAAATCCTGAGTTATTGCCATTGTCATTTAAACTTTACTCCGATAAAACAATTAAATAAAATATATTTTTTGTGACAAGTATTTAAATAAGGTTTTTTTTATTAAGAAGGAGATTTAAATGTTGTCTTTAACAATGTTGATAAAATAAGCAGCTACCTATAATATTTACAGAATTGAAAAACCACCTAATAATTCATTTTAATGGCAATACTTTTTGACAAGTATTGGAATCTAAACAGGCACAAAACATTCTAAAGACGCGTTGCACCGAACACCGTAACTAGAAACTGCCATAGTGGCCCTTGCCATAAGCTCCTGCGTAAAGCTTCCCGTTCATATATAAAAATATAGAAAATGAAGTTAACCTCAACTTTCTGTACATGGCTGTGAGAACTCACAAATCTAAATAAGTAATACAGCGTAAAAAACTTACTTGAGGATGATAATGGATCCGCGCAGGCGTCATGTATATACTGTTGTTGGAAGTGTACTCTGCGATGTCGTACCACGCGCCAAGAATCCCACGCAAATTGCCACTGGTCTGTAAATTAATAAAAGTATTAATTTCATAGTAAAGTTCGGGAAATATTATTTGACCGACTGTTATCTTACTTACGACCTTTTGTTTTGCGTTAATACTTACTAGACAATCAGCGCTCTCGCACTTTTCTATTGTTAATGATGCAAAACAAAAGGTCGTAAATAAGATAAGAGTCGTTCAAATAATATTTCCCGAACTATACATTGTGTACCTAGGGAAGGGTTACGAACAAGAGACTGTTATAAAAGTTACAATGAGACTTTAATAACTCAATAGTTGCTGTTTTAACAAATGAAATAAATAAATGTCAATGATGAGGAGCTCTTCAGTAACACGGGACCCAACCCTACATCCATTTTGAGCACAGTCCAGAATATTGTTTGCAACAACGCGTTAATTTTTACCCTCAAAATGGATTCTTCGCTTCCGTGTAAACATCAAAAGAAGAAATAAAGTTTTCATTTTAACATTTTTAAAAATCTTATATGGTAATATTGGTGGATTCCGTTGCCGGACACCAGACATCGTCAACTCCTGATGATGCCTCGTAGAGGCGAAACACGTGTCAAGTATAATATAGGTATATGTATGTATAGTCGAGTGTCGAAATCGATCGTGAACACGCTCTCTATAGCGGAGGATACTTGCCTAGGAATAAACGTTCTGCTTCAGAAAATCGATGCGCTCTGTGTGGTTGGCCATGTAGTCGTGGGGCATGATGCTCGTTCCCGCGAACGCCTGGTTCACAAAGCGCATTACTTCGCGACGTTTGTTGCCCGCTCTGAAGTAGACCAGCTTTGCAATGAGAGTTCTAAAAACGAGTCGATACGACGCTTGATCCGCACTTGCCATGCGGGGACACCTGCGGCGGTCCTAGGTGCACATTCAGCATCCGGAAACTTGACTCGAGCAACACGGCACGCCGTGATGACCCCCAGTACATCGAGAGCGTATCGTCTAAATCTTGACTGGATCATATATTATGTACGGCTCCAGTAAAGCATTGAAGACTCCCATTAACGCTAGATTGCGTGTATTCATAGGCAAGCGTGGTAACCGTTGCCTAGAATTAGATGTGGAGCGATATTCCGTAGTTGCCTCTTATAAAATTGCTTCGGCTATAGATGTAATAGTACATTACATCTGTATAGTGAGGCGGAGGTATGTAATAGTGAGGCCGGACAGTGATACGAAGCCGGTAAGCCCATTTCACGGCGAGGCATGTATAGTGCTTCTCAAACACATGCAATGAAATAAAAAATACGACAATCAAAAAAAACAGAATTTAGCTGTTTAGCCTGTTCATGAAAATCGACGCCATGTTTTAAAAAAATATTACTTACCGGCCCAGGCCGTTAAATTCGTATGAAAATCCTTTACTATTATCTCGAGGTCATCCGCCAGAGTTGGGCAAAAAGTAATATAATTATTTCTGTATATTTTTTTCTTAATATATTTATTTTCAAAACTACAATTTATCCTCGTCCTGCCCAATGTGATTTATAAAGGACATATTCGATTGTTTAGAACAAACGAAAAGCGATTATATTTTCGAACTCATTAGGTTTCAATTTCAAAAGCTCTAATTTAGTATACGGGCAGGACGAGGTTAGGTACATAGATTAAATCTAACTAATCTACTTAATCTAACCTATATCTAAGATTGGCCCTTGTGGCATTGTACCGAGGATGCTGGTGGCATTTCCTCGCTGTATCGCAATACTGATGCGTTGTGCGAGGAAGTCGCCAGCTCTTCGGTCTTTAGTTACATCAACCAGACGTTTCGCGATCTCAGCAAACAATTTGCGTGCGCTGGGGCCCCAAGAACCTAAAGTTTCTACGCCAAACGGTACAAAATCGTACTCTTTGCCGAGGCCCTTATATTTGAAGATCAAACGAACTTACCAAGTGAAGTTCGATCGAAATTATGTGAACAGCTTCATTCGACGCGATTTATAGTTAACATATTGTAGTTCCCCCCAAGCATCAGCCTTGCACGGATTTTAGAGTCTTATACTGGCAACAAAAAAAAAAAAAAAAGAAAAATGTCAACTCCCACCATGCCCACTCACCCGGTGACGGTTGGACACGCCATCTTACTTCATTTGTTCACAGCATTATGATTTCATTTCACATTTTAAATGTGGGTAGGGCAGAATAACTGTACTCATTACAATTATTTACTATAAGAGGGTGGGTTGTAATAAATCGCGTCGAATGAAGCTGTTCACATAATTTCGATCGAACTTCACTTGGTAAGTTCGTTTGATCTTCAATTATGTTTTACAGCTTCATTCTTTGCGATTTATAGTTAACATATTGTAGGATGTTCAGAGCTATCAATGTGAAATGAAACGAGAATGATCCAAAGGATTCAGTAAGTAATACCATTAATCATTTTAAATTTCGTTTATTGTTTTACATTTGTAACAGTGTATAATCATAATATATGCCAGCATAAATCATAATAAAATGTATTCATTTAATACATAAATGTTACGCACCTAACAAATAGACTCCAATTATCATCTGTATCTTAAAGTTATAGCTAATCAGGGTAAGTATTCTTATTTATTTATGATACTAATTATTTTTATTTTTTACAGGTCTTCGGCGGCTAAAAGGATTGAACGCGCAAACTGATTACAATCGGTGATTATCTCCTTATGATAATATTTGGCGAATACACATGAGGAATCAGTCCATTCTGCAGTCTTACGAATAAGATCAAGACTAACACCCATCTTGTTGGCTGTGCTAGTGGCAGAGTGACGAGTGCTGTGTGCAGTGAATATTGAAGTGTCTATCCCACTACCGCGCAGTGATGTTTTAATCCAAGAACTTAAGGTTTGAGAAGTTACTTTTCTGTGCGGTTTTTTATAGCTAATAAATAAAGCTTGGTTATTTGGAAGACGGAGTGTTTTTGTTTTATTTATATATGACCTAAGGCACCTAGCAGGACAAATTTCGGGGCGTTCGTTAAAAAATGGAAGCCTTATGAGCGGCTGCAATGATGAGGGTCGTGATGTTTTTATTAAAGATGGTATTTTTATAATTATTTCATTTTCAGACTGCATGTTTACGTTATTCAATTGAATAAGTGCGAAAGTTTGTACCCTATGTGCTGAACACAAAGCCAACAAGGTAAGAGTTTTCTTTGAAAGTGTTTCCAAACTAAGACCATCATTAGGCCATTTCTGGCCTAGGTAGTTTAAAACTGTACTTGGATTCCATGTTAAATTATATTTAGGTAATGTTGGTCTTAATTTGAAAACACCTTTCATAAACCTTTTGATTCTATCATCATTTAAAGTGCATCCTAACAATAATGAGATGGCAGATTTATAGCTGTTAATTGTTCCATACTTTGCACCCTTATCGTAAATATGAGTTAGAAAATCAATAATAATTGGTATTGATATTTTCATATAATCATGGCCCTGAATTTCACAATAATCAATGTATGCTTTAATACATGGGCCATATTGCTTGTATGTATTATCAGATAATGAGGCTAGCATTATTTCAACTGATCTAGCGGATAATGATCTTTTTAATAGCGAGTCCCTGATAATTTTGCGGCAATCAAAGACAGGGTCCTGTGCAAGTTGTGCGTCGATCTGAAAGGAGACGTTAGCAAATCAGAACTTGGCTTAAAATAAATTGGTTCTTGCACTAATAACTTAGAAAATAATGGGAACCATGGCTGGGTGGGCCAATTAGGAACAACAAGTATACCCTCTGATTTATCATGAATAATTTTCTGTATGACTTTTAAAATTAAAGAAAAACGTGGGAAGGCGTAAAAATATATATTTTTCCAGGGAATTGTGAAAGCATCGACTGTCCATGCGTCAGGATCATTTTTCCAGGTAACGTATTTGTGACACTTAGCGTTACAGCGACTTGCAAATAAATCAACTTCAGGCAAACCAAAAGTTTGTTTTATTTGTTGAAATGCGTTATTACTTAATTCCCACTCAGTGTCAGAGAATCTTGTACGAGATAACTTGTCAGCTTCATAATTTTCCTTTGTGTTAATATAAGATGCAAATATTATAATTTTACGCCTTTCACACCACTGCCAGATATCCCGAGTGATACGATTTAAATGGGGGAATTGAACGCTGCCCATTCTGTTTATACAAGCTATGGCTGTAACATTGTCTATTCTTAAAAGAATTTCGCAATTATGTAATTCATTTGCAAACGTTTTTAAACCCAGAAAGGCTGCATTTAATTCTAGTTCATTGATATGTAGCAAACGTTCACTCTCTTTCCAGTAACCGTGTGCCTTTTTATGATTACTGTAAGCACCCCAGCCAGACTTTGATGCATCCGAAAATATTTCAGTTTGGAATTGATTAAATCTAAATGGAGAGCACCCATAATTAATATTATTAATCCACCATTAAAAATCATCCTTCAATTCAGGTGGAATCGTGATTGAAGCTTCATAACTAGAGTTTTTCATTAAACAAAGATATTTATGACGTTCAAAAAGTTTAGTATACATCCAGGAAAATTGTATAGCAGGGCAGGCAGATATTAACAGTCCGATTAACCGAGCAAATTCTCTTAATTTACATTTATCAGTGTTAACGAATGTTAAAAGTTCGTTTTTTATTTTATTTCTTTTTGAATCTGGTAACGTTAGGATCATTTTTTGAGAGTCAAACACAAATCCTAAAAATTTACATTTTGTATTTGGAATCAGGGAACTTTTTTCGCTATTAACAATAAATCCTAGGTATTCTAATAAGGATGTAGTAGCAGTCACATTAGCCAAACATTCGTCGTAAGACTTGCCAACACATAATATATCATCTAAATATATACATGACAGGTAGTTATGACATCTTAAATATTCGACTATAGGCTTTAACATTTTCGTAAACACATACGGGGAGGTGCAAAGTCCGAAAGGGAGTGAATTGAACTGATATAAAATGTCATTAAATATAAAACGTAAATATTTCCTATGTGGCTCGTAAATCGGAATTAAAAGATACGCATCTTTAATGTCTACAGAAGCCATAAAACATTCCTGAGTAATTAATTTTGAAGCGGTTCTGTAGTCCTCCATTTTAAAATGTCGGGTATCTATAAACTTATTGAGACATTTTAAATTTAATATGAATCTTTTTTCACCGTTGGGTTTAGGTACCAAAAATATACTTGAAATAAATTCGTCGGGATCATGTTCACACTTAGAAATTGCATTAATTTTTAAAAGTTTTAATATAGTTCTTTTATATTCCGATTCTTCTGAGCTGGTCTTGGAATAAACGGCAGGACAATCATTTCTACTAGGGACCGAAACAAAAGGAATCTTATAGCCCTGGGTCCATTCTAGGACTGTAGGGTCAGAGGTAATCTCCGCCCATCTTTGAGTAAAGTTACGTAGCCTGCCTGCATATCGTACCTCATGTTGAGCTACTTCTTTGTAGCTCCGGTACCCTCGATAGCCGCGGCGCGGCGGCGGCGAGGTCTGGCGATGCCGAGCGCTGGCGCTCGAGCGGTCTGGGCGCGGCGGCGGTCGGTACGAGTACTGCCCTGCATCTGATTTGCTCTGCGTTCTTTGATGCAGGGGTTTGAAGTTTAAATTGTTTTTCTGCGTCCTTTTATTAAGTGTAAAATTATTTTTATTAAATCGGTTATTTACAACTTTTGGTGTATTCTTTAGTGTATCCCCAGACTTTTGAATGGTCTGAGCTGCCTTTAATTTGTCTGATACATTATCTCCAAAAAGGAAAGTGTCCCTGACTGTATTAGTGAGCGTATCTTTAAGGTGAGTATTAATAGACGAAACTACAAAGTATCGGCGAATCATTGTTTCTAAATAGTGACTATCGCACAGAATGCGGCAAGCATCGCTGACTGATTTCAGTATTTTTTGCGAAGATGAGTCCTGTTTTAGTAGTAAATCTAAAGCCTGCGCGAGAGCAGACAAAGCGATTCCTATCTGCTTCTGTTTTTGCATTATGCCATGATCTCTTTTTACTAGGTTATCTGTTAATGCCGCCTTGGCCTCAGGATTAAGAGTAGGAGCAAGTAGCAGGTCACAGTTGCTGGGCACGAAGTACTCTTGAAGGAGTTTTTGCTTAACCTCTTTTTGTAAGCCTTTCAATAAAATATCATTCCACCTACTCGCCACGTCCTTATGTATGCTATCGCCTAAAGCTAATTCTGGCTTTGGCGCATCGCCTAACATAAGTAAGACGTTTTCGTCGAGTTCCTGGTCATCCGAGAGTGCCGAAAGTACCTGGGCCTGAACTTCCGGTTCATCTGGAGCGGAGGATGGGCCTGGACGCGGAGAGGCTGGTCGTGATGGCAGTGGCGGTGGCGGTGGCGGTGGCGGTGGCGATGGCGATGGTAGTGGCGATGGCAGTGGCGGTGGCAGTGGCGATGACGGCATCGGCGATGACATCGGACGAGGTGGCATTGCGGCACGGGGTGGCGATTCTGCGTGGTCACATTGTAGCGAGTCTCGCTCCTCGCGTGACCGATAATCGACCATGTAGTCTGGAAAGAACCATAAGTTCTATATTTTGGCCAGCAGAGCATCGGAATCGAGCCCAGGAGGATTAACGTGACAGTAAGAGCCCGTAATTAGCAAATACGCGTCACAATCCTTGAAAAGGTCACTTGACCTTGAATTGTTATAAAAGTAAGGTGTGAAGGTAAGTGCCCGCAATTAGCAAGAACGCATCACTTTTTCCATGAGAGTCGCCAATTTATGAAGAAATACAGCTGAGATGTTTAACTCACCATCTACTTCGCTTGAATCTGAAGAAGATATAACTCTTGAACGGAAACGTGTTCGCCGTCGTAGATCTGATTTTAATTTCTTGATCTTTCTTCTTATTTCTTCCTCTTCACTTTTCCGCTTCCCCATGTTGAGAGTGTATTTATTGTAGATACGTGCGAAGGCTTGAGCACGGAGATGAATAATGAAGTAAGATGGCGTGTCCAACCGTCACCGGGTGAGTGGGCATGGTGGGAGTTGACATTTTTCTTTTTTTTTTTTTTTGTTGCCAGTATAAGACTCTAAAATCCGTGCAAGGCTGATGCTTGGGGGGAACTACAATATGTTAACTATAAATCGCAAAGAATGAAGCTGTAAAACATAATTATTACGTTTTAAAAATTCGGCATTTTCAGCCGCAGCGGCTGCCTTAAACGTAGTTCGTTGAAGATGGGACGGTGCCAGGGTGTCTACGCAAGTAGCATCCCATACCAACATCCGTCCCAAGCTCCAAGGAACCAAAGACACACCATCAGGTCTCTTGCCATCATCTCTAATAATACCAGTAGGCTCAAGAAGAGCAGGTACGTTGATCGTGGCAAGAGACCTGCGGATTATGTCGTTAAGCGTCGCATGTCTGGATATACGGCCTGCGCTTTTTTGACAACTTAGTCCGTGGTTTCCCAGTCGGTCCACGTCTGTGCCACAACAGCATAAGTGAGGGGTACATACCGCGGCCCCGAGTCTCAGGCCGGTTGCGAGCCTAAGAGAGGCCGGATCCAGGAAAGTACCAGTACTAGCCGAAGGATGGGCATGCAGCCAGTAACCAGCTTCCCGGGTTCCGACCGCCAAAAGTCTCGCACGATCCGGACTTGCAGAGCTGTTTAGAAGAGAGTTGTATGTTAGATCACAATACACATTGTCCCAGCTCCTTTGTGATTTTAGATTGTCGGGAAAATTTTTAGAAGGGCAAGCAATTTTGAATGCATTTTTGGCGTCCTCCAAACCCGCAGTCTCACAGTTAATAGGCAGAGCCCTTAGGATCTTTCCTGTGAGATCAGACGTGCTGTGGACGGACGCCAAAAATGCAGGAGAAGCCACACATGAAATTTTTCGTATCCCTAAACCCCCATACCGAATAGGGAGGGATGCTTGGGACCAGGAACGCTCCGTTAGCTGAATATTTAGAATTTTTCTATGGTAATTTTGATTAAGTCGTCTAAAGGTGTTAATAAATTAATATTTTTCCAGAACGGACAGCAACGGAGCACGTATGTCAATTTAGGGACAAAAAGACAAAACTTAAGAATCGCAAGAGCATAATGAGGGCTAATTTCGAGTAGACGATTTGCGTGATTTTGGAATTTAGAAATCGAGTTAGAAATATAATCGGGAAAGGATTCTTCAAAAATAGGAGAAACCCAGGAGGCAAAGTGAATATTTGTCTACTATTTTTATACCAGGAGTCAGACAATCAAATTTGGATTTTAAAAACAGTCAAACTATAGGAAGTCTTTTGAATAAAGAGTTCGCATTTACTATAATTTCGTTCTACAGATATAACCACAGTTGTATCTGTACTTTGTAATATAATATATATTACAAAGCTATAAATATTATATTACAAAGTACCTGAAAAAAAAATTGTAGCAAATAATTGGTTTTTATTTACTCAATTGGCCGTGTGGTGACGGCAGTAAGAATAAATTTGTCATCACTCCTCCTGCGGG
>JALPQI010003071.1:0-77379 GCA_025490895.1 Thaumatotibia leucotreta
ACGATGGTTGGCGGTTGGACCTATCAATTGCAGAATATTCTCAAAATTGCGGAAATATACTCGAGAATTTTCATGAGAGTTTAAGAGTAAGTTCTCATTGAAAATGTTTCCATGAGAACTTATAAAAAAGTGTTTTGTAGAATATTGTATTAATTGTATTTCACAACGTTTTCGGCACTATTAGATTGCTTGTAAAATTCAAATTGGCGACAACATTCTCAATAGAAGTATCGCAACTTATGAAACTTCTCCTCGGTATATTGCTAGTTGGATCCGATTGTGTAGAAGTTATAATGATATTTTCATTGGTTTGTTCAGTTGGAACTTGTGCAGCGCGCGCTAGTGGGCGGCGTATAACTAATTTGCCGTGTCGCATCTGAAAACTTGAAATAAACAGACAAGAACTTTTAATCCAGACATGATATCATGTTAGTAACGTCCAAAATAACGTGCACAACGTAAATAATGTGTATCGTGACATTTAAATTGAACTATAAAATGTTTCTAACAGTCTGCGTCAGGGTAGCAGAAATAGCTTTTTTAGAATGTTTGCTTGTATTTTACAGTTTTTGTGACATTTTAGTACCTACGTCTAGACTTCAACACCAGCATTAAGATTTCTGTTAGTTTATTTCTATCGACGCCTTGTTGGAAAATAGTTGGCATGCAATATCCATTATTTCGTCTTCTTTATCGTCAAAGGAATTGAAAAGTATAATTTGCCGCCATTTCTAGAGGTCAGCGTATTAGTTCAGTTTTGTATCATTTATCGCTATGGGTAAAACAGGCGAAGAACACTTGTAGAAAAAACTTATTTTATAAAAACCAAGACGATGTGAATTCGAGCCGCGAACGACTTGACGATATGCCTATGTAGCCCCTTGTTTTATTTCCTTTTTATGCAGCTCTAATTATTTGAACTAAATACTCTAGCTTTTATCAATTCTGTGTTCTGTTCCATCAACCAGGCTACAAAAGTGCCGCAGGTTATTAGGAAAATATGCTCAATCAATCATATCGTCAGCCTCCGTAGCCTAGTTGGTAGTGACCCTGCCTACGAAGCTGGAGGTTCCGGGTTCGAATTCCGGCGAGGGCATTATTTGTGTATTTATTTATCACAAATATTTGTTCCTTGGTCATGGCTGTCTATGTATTTAAGTACCTATATGAATCTATCTATTATATATATCATCGCCTGGTACCCACATCACAAGCCTTAATTGAGCTTACCGTGGGACTAGGTCGATTTGTGTAAAGATGTCAAAAATATATTTTTTATTTATTTATATTATGTTTCATTAAATGACCGGTAACCCATTTGGCGAAGGGTCTAAATTATAATTATAACATCCATACAAAATATTTAAGTCCAATTTAATAATGTCATACAATTGAAACGTGGTTTAAAGAGTAGGTAACCCAGGTGACCGTAATAACGTAACATTGGCAACGAGGAACAAGAAAATACAGTCAACCCAGACGCATCTTTGTACCTAGGTTCCTCCTATTAATTTTACTAAAGTCTCCTTTTCCTCTTTACAGATGGCCGCCCTACCAGCAAGATGAGGGTGGGATAACTTTAAGAAGCCGTAATCTTAATTACTAAGTTATTTAAGTTAAGCATTAAGCATTTAGAAAGAACAGAAGATCACAGGGATGGCACCAACTGGAGAGAAGTACAGGGCATTCCAATAATAATGAAGATTAGAAAGACATCAGTTACGAAAGCAAACTCCGATTTTGTCGATGTTAGGTGAAAGATTTGTAATAAAGGTTTTCTAAAAAATATGTTCGTTTGCTTGAAGTACCTTTATTTACGGTAGTAGCAGAAGGTTTATTTATTATCCCGGTTTTGTCATTTGTCTTTGTTACCGACACCTTCTACGTAAGTAATAAATTGGTAAATACCTAAGTTTTACTAAACTGTAAGTGCAAATAGTCGAAAACAGAACATGGTAGGTACAGTCGCAATAAGATTTATTGGAGCAGCCGGGGTGTTATTAACAAATATCTGAGCACGCCAGTATCTGATAGCAAAGCAACTGTACGATAATAGGTAAAAAAGACCATCATACTTAGGCCTACTAATGTTCTGAGTAGATCCGAGTGTCCTAAAGGCTGAGCCACATCGAATGCGTTTGTAGCGCGTTAAATGTAATAGTAGACGGCACACCGTTTGCTGCACGCTATCTAATAAACGCGCCGAAGCGTGGTCCTTCGCAATCGGCCTCATCTCTGTCGATGGGGTCGAAAAGTCTCCAGTGGAGACCACGGCTAGGCAAACGCAGCGTAGGACGTCCACCCACAAGATGGACAGACGACCTTATGAAGGTCGCCGGGACACGTTGGATGCAGGTCGCATCTAACCGGTACATGTGGAGGTCCAGAGGGGAGGCTTATGTTCAGCAGTGGACGTCTTATGGCTGAGATGATGATGATTCTATCGACATTCTATCTTTATTCTATCGGTGCGGGTGTGGCTTGGCCTTAACCTCTCAAGAGTCGTTAAACATGAGTAAGACTTTATAATATTATCCTAAAAATAATTCTTCTACTGAACGCATTTACCCCACTCGACCTAATTAAGTAGGTACTCCACTCTCCCTGTTTACAAGCCCAACATATCGGCCAGTGTTACGTCAGCAAATCCCGAAAGCACTCCATCATAATGTTCATAACGCATCTGTTTAATTCTGAAGCGCGTGGAACGTCGGAAATAGCCGTTGGTCGGTTGCCAGCCGATACATCGATGGCAGAATGAATGAAACTCGTGTTCTCTAATGCTATTTGGAACAAAAACGGGTCACTGAATTCCAGTAAGGTGACTTATTTCCGCCGTTGGTTGAGTATACGTATAGTAAAAATAGGTAAGTATTATAGCAATAGGTCCACGTAAAACTACGTAAACAAAGATGGAGAGATGACCTTATTAAAATCGCCGGGAGACGCAGGAGGCAGGTTGCTCCCAACTGGTGTAAATGGAGGTTTAAATCCAACCAAGGACCTATAGCCAAAGCTGTACCCCCGCCGCGTAGCTTTCTTGCTAACCAGTTACGATTTTGTTGAATTCCTCACGAGTCGTTGTATAGACCAATTACTATTTAGACGAGTTGCTACTTAAAAAATCATGTAGACTAGTTCCTTTTAGGCGAGTTGATATGTAGTCGAGTTGCGATTTAGACAACCTGCGTTTTAGACGAATTGCCCCATAGACGAGTTGCCTTATAGACGCCATGATACTAACTCCTATCAGATACCAGTCAACGTATTTCATTCACTCTCCCATCGCTGCTGGATGAGGTGGCAACCAGCCAACTAGGCTATTTTCAATGTTCCAGCAACCGTGAATTTGTGTTCTAATCAAATATACAATGTGCCCATGAGGAAAGGGAGAAAATTGTTGGTTTTAAGTCAAAATGATGCCACTTAAGCTATGCAAACATACATTGTTAATAAGCCCGTTCCTTAATGCATGTAGTACTGGTTTGTAAGTAACAAACCAGCACTACATGCATGTTTGCATAGTAGCAAAATTTTGCATAACCAACGTGACCCAGGCGACCGTAACCATGGTAATAGACAGAAAAATGTCGATTCACCCCGAGCGAGTAGCCTCTCTCTCACACTTGTTGATTCGAACGTAAGTGTGACAGCGAGGCAACACGTCCATCGGTAGGCCTTCAAACCACGAAGTTGGAAATTCGTTAATTTCAAGTATTTTTCTCTGTCACTCCAGTGAAGGCGGCGTTAGAGTGAGAGAGACGAAGCCTCGAAATTTACGGATTTCGAAGTTCACGCTAGCAAGCCATAAAATAATATAATTGAACGTGTTAATCTTGTTTTAACAACCCAACAGCTGTGCAGACGTTAAATCTGACCGCAAATGTAAGCAATCACTTAAACAAAACTGTTGCGCAATTTGGCAGCAGATCAGAGAAGACGGGTCTGATAAAAAATACTTCATCATCATCATCGTCATCATATCAGCCGAAAGACGTCCATTGCTGAACATAGGCCTCCCCCAAAGATTGCCACAAAGACCGGTCCTGCGCCACCCGCATCCAGCGGACTCCTGCGACCTTCACCAGGTCATCAGTCCACCTTGTGGGGGGCCTACCCACGCTACGCCTTCCGGTACGTAGCCGCCACTTAAGAACCTTCCCGCCCCAACGGCCATCGGTTCTACGCGCAATGTGCCCCGCCCACTGCCACTTCAGTTTAGCGATTCGGATTAGAAAAAATAGTTGCTGTAAGTAATTTCAAGAGTGTTGATTGTACAGAGTCCAGTCTAATTCCGAAAAGTACGGCTATAAAATTGTTGTTGCGTTACAACTTGGTGGTGGTGTTCAGTTGTTAAGCACTATTGCTTGCCCTTATACTTAGAATGGTCACTGTTTATTGTTTACTTATGTACTCAAAAACGCCTAACTCCATCAGAGTTCGCATATAAATAAATATCTTGGGACATCTTACAAAAATCGCCATAAGCCCACGGTAAGCTCAATTAAGGCTTGTGATGTGGGGCACCAGGCGACGATATACAGGGTGGAAAAAGATTTTGGGTCAGTGAGGGCAGCTAGATTCCGTGTAGCTACGCGAAAATGGTCTTAGAAGACCTTCCCGCGATTTTCAATTAAAGAAGATTAGCGTTTTCAGATTTTGGAAAAAGTATACAGGGTGCGAGGAAATGGTCGGAGGAAACGGTTTTCTTGAAATTTTGGCTTTTTTGTACATTGCCATAAGTTGACCCGTAGGAAATTATTGGTACTGGAAAGGAATGGAATCGATAGGCATAAAAAAATAAGCGTGAAAAATTATTTTATAATTTTCATACAATTTGTATGGGAATTTTAAATCCCGATTTGTGGCTTTTCTAGCCGAAAAAAATTTTTTGGTCCCATACAAGCTTTTGATCCTGAACAGAAACAGGATCGATTGGCATCAAAAAAAAAGTTTGTCAAAAATGACCATTTCCTCGCACCCTGTATACTTTTTCCAAAATCTGAAAACGCTAATCTTCTTTAATTGAAAATCGCGGGAAGGTCTTCTAAGACCATTTTCGCGTAGCTACACGGAATCTGGTAGCTGCCCTCACTGACCCAAAATCTTTTTCCACCCTGTATATATACAGGGTGTTTTTTTTCGACCGTTCAAATTCTACGTAGTGAATGTGTAGGTCATACTCACCAACTTTTACTATGGGGACAAAGTCGAAATCGCGAAAAAAAAATCTGCTGTTTCATACAAATTGGCGGCATTACGCCGGCCGAAATGTATGAAACAGCTGATTTTTTTTTCGCGATTTCGACTTTGTCCCCATAGTAAAAGTTGGTCAGTATGACCTACACATTCACTACGTAGAATTTGAACGGTCGAAAAAAAAACACCCTGTATAATAGATAGATACATACATAGACGGCCATGACCAAAGAACAAATATTTGTGATAAAAAATACACAAATAATGCCCTCGCCAGGATTCCAACCCGGGACCTCTAGCTTTGTAGGCAGGGTCACTACCCCACCTACTAACTAGGCTACGGAGGCTGATACTATATCAGCACCCTACTTGCCCAGCGTGGCGATTTTATGTATTAGGTACTTACGTCCTAATGCGTCCCAATCCCAATCCGTAATAGGACAGGCCTATGTCCAGCAGTGGAATTAAATAGGCTGATGTTATATTAAATAGGATAATATAAATTCCTGGCGGTATTACATATTTTCGTAATTCATAGTCATTCTCTAGCATTATAGGTACTTAACTACTAATAGATCTGAGAGTTTTTCGGATTGCTCGTAAATAATGTTGCGGTAATAAAGCACATTTCGTCTTCCGCCGACTTCTTGCCAAAAAGCATTAATCATATTTCAGAAAACACAAACAAGCCTACAATGTGTTGTGGTTATCATTAATTGTTTTAAAAATAGGAATAAGTACATACCAATCGTCAGTTGAATCTAAAAATAAGTAAACAAATAGGGCTGACTTTCTATAGCATTTGAAGTTTTTGGCACATAGTGAAACACGTTGGCAGATTAGATATGAGCGCCGATAGCCGGCGGCGGCGCGCCGGTCAAAATTGATCGGCGGCGGCGGCGGCGTATCGGCGGCGTGGCCGTGACATCGCAGTCCACTTCTGGACATAGGTCATCCCAATTTCACGCCACCGTCTTCGATCTTCGGCTGCTCGCATCCAGCTCCTGCCAGCCATCCTGCGCAAATCCTCACTCCACCTTGCCTGAGGGCGTCCGACACTACGCTTGCCGACACGCAGTCTTCAGGCAGATATATATTTACGCTAATACAAATAAATATCAATAAATTTAACTAAAATATATGTAAATTTTAAGTTCGTAATAAAACCAAAATTGTGTTCTAAAAGTGCGTGATTTGATTATGGAAGTATTTAGGTTTGTTTACTTTTTTTAGATTCTACTCGTACAGACGATTGGGTATGAAAGGTATGAATTAACGGGGAATAGAACTGTATTAACATTTTAGGCGCTAATGACTTATATATCGGCACCGCAGGTTAAACGCCAAAGACCAATAAATTACGGTCCACAGGGAAATATAGACCTAAACATACGTGCGTAAAGTTCAATTTCAGTTTTGACACTTTGGTGACGTGGCGTCTGAGTGATAGCTTTTGTATTTTTTTATTAATTTAATACAAGAAGCTAGGTAGGTATACATGGTTTTAGGTCATTTTCACTTTGAGGCAGCGTGATATTCAAAAAAACCTTAATTGCAGTCAGATTCGTAACGACAATTTTTAAGTGCAGTATCTTTAGTAATTTAAGTTTGATTGGCGATTTTATATTAAAATACCGCATATACTTAGTTAATAAAATTATTGCTAAAACCGAGTTTTCATTGAAATTTTGTGCTTAATCAGAATTAGTGCTTGATTGTCGTTACAAACCGGACTAAAATTAAAGTTTTTGTTTGATTTCACGCTAATTAGGTGTCCCTAAAAGTGACAAAACTCTTTATAATAAATTAAATGTGGCATTTCTAGAAGCTTTAATTGATTTATTAAAAGCCCCCTAGGGCTGCCTATTCTGAGATTTCTGAGTCACAAAATCTACTTATATGTCTTTCTCACTTCCCAGCAACCTATTGCTTAAACAGATGAAAAATGAAAATGGAAATAAATATCTTAATAAACAATCAATAGGTAGAGGTAAATGAATGAAAAATTATGGTAGTAAAATTATAAACATTATATTACATATTTCAAGTTAGATAAAGATAACACAGCAAGGACCTAAGAGGCTCAAGAACACAACATTCCTAACGCCGTGGCCACGACATCGGTCTAAGGCGACCGGCTTAGCAGAAAAAGTATGGTGCTCCCTCTCGTACCCATATTGGCATCCCGCTCCAACTCATGGATTCGCTCGCCGCTGGTCGCCTTAGACCAATGTCGTGGTTGGGCCGTAAGGGGACACAAAGACATCGCTGCCCCAATATTACCTACTCTGTTCCATTTTTGTCAATTTGGAATTTGAATATTGACACAGACACTTAGGCACAGGCCTATTACCGTGAAAATCGAAATTCGTAAATTTCGAGGATTTTTTCTGTCACTCAAACGAAGGCGTCATTAGAGAGAGAGAGAGAGACAAATCATCGAAATTTACGAATTTCGTTTTTCGCGGTAGGGCCGCTGGTCTCACCACGAGGTAGGTACTAAGCTATAAACACGAACCAAAGATACGCACTACCGTGTAAAAAAAGAGGCACGGCGATACTTGCCCAGCGGTGATAGCTGATAGCTGGGCGAGTATCGCCGTGTCTCTTTTATTTACACGAGAGTGCGTATCTTTTGTTCGAGTTTATAGCCGATAGTTCATAGCTTAGTAGCTCGCGGTGAGACCAGTGCCTAAGTCTAGATTTTATTACCCTGAAAGTGTAACATATAACCAATATTGGGGCAGTGATGTAACAACAGTTGTCTTAGACATGAAGTGTCTGTACATCTTAAGTCCAAGGTTAAACATATTTTCTTAAATTAAGTAGATATTCACTATAGATTAAGTTATCATGGAGCTAATCAGGTTGTTTATAAAATATTTTGATTTGTGAATTAAAATATAGGCTTTTAAGGCAATCAAAGCCTTGTAAGATTTTACATATAAGTACCTATGGAATTTTACTGGTCTGGTATTTTTTGTATAGTATATGACAACATTTAAATTAATAATGACTTCTGATAAAGTCAGTCGTGTTGGAATTTTTGAAGAAATATCACAAACATACAGTCATAATTATGCTTGACCATTTTATAGTACCTATAGTAATTTATAATTAATGTAATTAATAAGAGCATGTAATTGCAAGTGCAGCGGTACTTTGAATTAGCAACTACATAGCCAATTGGCCATTATGTATAAAAAACTCTTCTTGTACATACGGGCAGCATCTAATACTTCATAACAGACAAAGTAGCCATGCTAAGTGTATGGAGCCCATCGTTATCTGATTACTTACACAGCTACAGAGTATTTGATGCTAACTGTATTATCAGCATATCACAAATCATAACATCTAACTTAACCTACGGCATATATCAGGGGCCTATTTCTCAAAACGTCGTTGAGATTGCCAATTCCGTTATGTGCACGATTTCAGGAACTGAAAAATCAATCCAAATGACATATGTTTACAGTCTTCTTTTGTCAAATTTGAAATTTACACATAACGGAATTGGCAATCTCAACGACGAAAAGCTTGTAACTTGTAATATAAGCGGAAGTCCTAATCTAACTTATGGTGTCAAAAAGAGACTTCCACTTGTATTACAAGTTACAAGCTTTCGAGAAACGGGCCCCAGACCCCAAATGTATGGAAATGTCATATAAACATTTTTCACCTTGTATGCAGAGGGTTAGTGTTGCTATTAATACTATAATTAATGTATCTTTTAAAAGATTGACACATTATTTATTGAATAGCAACCGATGAATATAAAATTAGAATAAACCTCTGTCAGTATATCTAATGTTGCCTCTTGACTTTGTTTCTTCATACATCTTTTTTTGGTTGTTGATGTCCATTTTAAAAACACTTGTTAGGAGATATTTCTCTCCTTTAAGTGCTATGTTACCTGTAAGAATATACATAAAATCTTATTAGTATTTTCAACTTTGCTTATAGCCTTGTAAGAAAGAGGGTGAATCAACTTTTTCTGTCTGTAACCATAGCAATAACAGACAAAAATGTTAATTTTGTTAAACCCAAGAATATATTAATAAGGAAGGTTCTTGTAAAGCGATATCAAAACTTGTCTTGTAAAGGTTCTGAAAGTCAAACCAATACATACTTAAAAGACGTACTAAGACTTCTGTTTATAAATCGCTCCCGTAATGGTTCCATGACGCTGGATAAGGCACTGCTTGGTGTCGGACTCCAGGCAGATGGTAGGAGGCTTCAGGTTCGGCTGAATCTTGCAGGCCTGCTCCGATATCGCCACCACGATACCCGCCGAGTCGACGTGCGCGGCCCCCTTCGATGCCAAACACAGGCCTTGGTGATCTGCCACTAAGCAACCATTCACGTTCGGTGTCGATATTATCTCTTCCACTACTCTATCTAGTTCTTTCTCCATGGTTTTGGTTAAATAAGCTAGGAAACTCGATAAATTAAATAAATTTGCGTGAGAATTCTGCAACGATTGCACAAAAACATATATTCCTACACGAACGAATCTAAAAAACAAATCTCACTGTGACAGTGACATTTCAATGTATGTTCTGAAACTTCAAGTAAACACAAAACAAATAAACACAATGCTAAATACACATTCCTTTATTAATTTGCAGTTTTCCAAAATAAATATTGAACAAGTTTTTAACACATCATTGTTAAAAAAAAATGAATCGCATAAGGGTTTTGTGTTCATTGAAGTTATACAGCTAGCAAAATATTTTCGCTTCTATAGAAAGAAATGGTATCTGAAATAATCCAAAATCTGTCACTGTCACCTGTCACTCTGTGGCCAGCTGTCATTTTGAAGATAAAGATAGTGAAATCCGTAATTCTATCTCGGTTTAATGCAGTCACATGCCTTTAACTTAATATTTACTTGCTTATAATGTGAGAAAATTGTTGTTAGTTTATGTGTAACTTTTTTTGATGGGTGAGCGACTGCGACCTGAAGACATGGCGACCACAAGCACGGCGGTAGCGACCGTCTCATCTCAGATCCAAGAGGTACTTGCTTTATGTTGTTTACTCGTGTATATAACGCGATAACGGTGATACTGTGTATGTTACACATGATACTGTGTATGTTAGTTAGTGTTCATTTGCATTTGATCGTGACAACATAAAATTATGGCGGTATTTAAGCGAATTTTACTTCCGTCGAAGCAGTTTTGCTTATCAACGGCGGATTATTCTACAAAGCTACCGGGGCTTTTGAGCGATATAAGCGTTTTGGATTTGACTAGGATCGTGGCGGGTCCATTCTGTACTATGACCCTGGGGGATTTGGGGGCAAATGTTATAAAAGTGGAGAGTATGGAGGGAGATGAGAGCAGGAAGTGGGGGCCTCCTTTCATGAAGGGGGATAGCAACCAGGACTCATTCTACTTTCTGGCAGTTAACAGGAATAAGAAGAGCATCTGTTTGGATTTGAAGTCACAAGAAGGTGAGTTTTCTATTATTATAATGTGTTATGTGACTTATGATAAGACTGTTTGAAATAGATAGTTTGTTTAGCATTTGATAAAAATTGTGACAGAATACACCTCTGACAAAATTATAATTTTGGTTGGGGTACAGCAAAAATGGCCTGATTTTAGGGTTTTGTTATACTCTGACAGAGGTGGCGAGAGAAGTTTTATGACATCTCTCATTATTTAGTCTGAAAGTGAGTATAGCATGCTGAGTCTTCAATTTTAAGTTATTTAGCTCTCTATGAATATTTCAATTAATTGTTATGTGTTTAGTTTTTTGTTTATATGGACACTTCACTAAAATAATTTTGAAATTACTTCAACCAAGTTTATCTTATTTTAACATAACATCTTGGAATCCTAAATAAATGATAATCATTATCTATGATAACATAAGATTGATAAAACAACCGTAACTGCTCTCAAAATAAGTATTTATCTTAAACAAATATTCGTTCATGCACTTAATTCTAGTTTTTGTCTGTAACCTTAAATATTTTTATATAAAAATTAATATCCACAACAATCTTTCATTCTAATTGAAACCTAATATTAAAAGATAAAATCAGTGCTTGAAATCACAAATTCATATACACTGTGTTTTATTAGAAATAGGAAATAAGTAACATTAGGATATAATCAAAGTTACAACACACTTGTTCAGTCATTAAACTTTTTTTCGTAATAACTCAGAAATAGTAACAGTTAAGACACTATAGTTTCTTAGAGTAATTCATTCTATTTCACCTAATTAAGCTTCCCTTAAATTTACCGAAAAAAAAACACCCTGTAGATTGGAATGTTTTCGCGTACATTATGTAAGCCCTTGCTATTTTCTAGTTGGATGAGTATCCTTTGACCAATTTATAATTAGCCCACCAAGACCCAATCTATTTTTAACATCTAATGTTACCCCATCTAATAACAGCAGGGCAGGGGCTGAGAAATAAGAACCAAAATTCTAATTAATAAGTCAACATCATAGGCTGATATTTATATTTCATCAAGATAATAATCATATTATGATGATATTTTATAAGATTTTTTCAAAATTTGTCAGCTTCCTTAGCCTAGTTGGTTCAAACCCCAGCGAGGGCAATATTTGTGTATTTTCACTACAAATATTTCTTCCTTGGTCATAGGCTGTCTATTAGGGTGGTCCAAAAATTTTTTTTTTTAATATTCCTGCTCCACAGGGCTTATTATTGTACATGTCCCCTAAAAATAATGTATACCAATTTTCAGAGTAATCGAGCATCATTTGGAGGTCGCTCAAAATTGGAAATTTTGGCAGGACATAAATGTATGAAATGAAAATCTCCTCCATTTCTTTTTAATTTTGTCTTATATTACATCAGATATAGCGGCCCTACCGTGAACTACAAAATCTGCAAATTTCGAGGATTTGTCTCTTTCACTCTAATGACGCCTTCGTTGGAGTGACCACGGTAGTAGGCCAGAGCCGGATTTATCAGGCGGGAGGCACGTAGTACTTTTTATATCGGGGCCCCTGGTTAACTTAGATTCTTGTAAAATAAATAAATCAATAAAAATAAACAATTGGAATTGGGAAACATTTATTTTTTCTCTCAAAAAAAAAAATTGAATTAAAGCGCGGGGCCCACCTGTGCGCGGGCCCGTAGGATAGGTACCTATGCTACTTTTGCGTTTAGGATAATCCGCCTCTGATAATATAATTGAAACATATTTCAGGAAAAGCAGTGATGTATGACTTAGCCAAGAAATGCGATGTGATGGTGGAGAATTTCCTGCCTGGGAAACTGGATAAGATGGATGTTGGGTATGAGAAGCTCAGCCAGATAAATCCTAGGCTGATATACTGTGCTATCACTGGCTTTGGGCCCACTGGACCTTATGCACACAAACCGGGGTAAGATATAATGATTTTTATGGAAGGAAACTCTAAATCGAGTATTTTATACTGTTGAGAGATAGATAGATAAAGACTTTATTCAATTTCCACAACTTGCATGGTAGGTATAAAAACAGAGAAATTAACAAATAAAAGGCATGCAACTTAAAGCTAACTTGCAGAAGGATTACAAACAAAAAATAGCTTAAGTTGTTTTGACCATGTGTCGTGGTAGAGAATAGCTGGCTCAGCATGTTAACGCGGCAAGCCACATCGGGTTCACATTGCGTTTTTTTTACAATATTTATTTAAAATAAGAATACATTTGTCACCGCCCCAACTCTTCCCGTGGGTGGCGTAAGAGTCGGCCAAGAGATTGAGGTAACACTGACCATTTATTTAACAAAGACTGATAATGGCCAGCAGCATTATGAATCATAGTGGGCACACTACTGCGACTGCCAACCCGTTTGCCCAGCGTGGCGATTATATAAGGAGAGGCCGTTGTCCAGCAGTGGACTAATATAGACTGTTGATGATGATGATTTAAAATTTTGCATGCTATACCTATGTAGCTAAATATGTATTTGTACTGAAATAGTTATATGGGTCAAAATTCTTTTGTTTGTCTTGTTTCATACCACTCTGTCACGCTTTTAGTTGCTGTTTCGAATCAGTATATTTAAAAAAAAATCGGTGCACTTGTATTTCTTTTTCACGCTAGATTTTAATCCATACATCAGAAATTGAAAACAAAACATCATCTCATACAAAAATCACCACTGGGCCACGTTTTTACGGACACAAAATAAGACACCGAAAAGAATTTTGACCCATATCTGTCAGGTAAAAATTGTCGTTTTCTTTTATATACTCAGGGAAAACTTGTGATAATTTTACCCGATGGACATTATCCAGGATTGTAAAACAAACCGTTAACATATTTTTTTAACTTCCAGCTACGACGTGGTAGCAGCAGCAATGGGCGGGCTCGTGAACGCGACGGGCGCGCGCGGCGGCCGGCCCGCGAAGCCCGGCGTCGCCATCACCGACCTCACGACCGGCCTACACAGCTTCGGAGCCATCATGACTGCCCTCTACCATCGCCAGAACACCAACAGAGGACAGAAGATCGACTGCAACTTGTTATCCACACAGATATCCAGCATGATTAATCTGGCTAGTGTCTATTTGAACTGCGGCATCGAAGTGCAACGGTGGGGCACTGCGCATGCCAACTTAGTACCTTATCAAGCTTTCGAAACGAAAGACGGAGAGCTAGTGATTGGAACTGGCTCGAACGCTCAGTTCGCTGATTTCTGCAAGATTATCAAGAAAGAACAGCTAATAAACGATGAGCGTTTCAAAGATAATTCCGATAGAGTTAAGAATCGAG
Organism: Thaumatotibia leucotreta; assembly: GCA_025490895.1. Lineage (NCBI taxonomy): Eukaryota > Metazoa > Arthropoda > Insecta > Lepidoptera > Tortricidae > Thaumatotibia > Thaumatotibia leucotreta. Next base: position 13,958 of record JALPQI010003071.1, read on the forward strand.
AGGAAATAATTGAAATCTTAAGCGAAATTATAAAGAAAAAGACTAATAAGGAATGGATGGAGCTGTTCAAAAACGCTTCGTTTCCAAACGGACCTGTTAATAAAATGAAAGATGTGTTTGAAGATGAACATGTGAAGGATATAGGGTTGGTTAAGGAGTTGCCACATCCGGTGGTTGGGTCTGTAAAGGTGGTAGGTCCTCCGACAGTATATAGCGATGGTGGTAACTATGCTAGGACGGCGCCACCGACGCTTGGGCAGCATACTAAGGAGGTGTTGTCGGAGTTTCTGGGCTATGATGGGAAGAAGATCGATCGGTTGTTTGAGGGTAAAGTAGTTCGGTGATGGAGCAGTTTGTTTAGGGCTTTAGACGGGTATTGATCTCTGAGAAGCAAAAATGTACGGTTCAAGGCAAAATAAGGTGTAATTTTTTTTTTTTTTTAAATATGTCCCAGTGCACTTTAATTCCTTGTAATAAACGACGTTCTTCGTAATTGGGTATGTCAAGTTTTTTGAAGTGGTGTAAATTATATTTTATTTGGATGATAGGCTTCCTAAGGATCACGAAAAACCAGTTATTTTATTTTTATAACTATTAATTTATTATTAATATTATTTATAATATTTTTAATTTATGGCTCACAAGCTAAACGACTTTTGCGCTACTGAAAATTTAAAAAAAACACATGATGGTTGTCAAATATGTCACTGTCAAAAATAACTACGTCTTTCAACGGTTTTGTTCGTTCGATTGCATTTGGTGGTTTCAGTGATTTATAGAATATTTTTAACGACCTCAGCACGAATTTTGGACTCTTGATCTTGCCGCACTACTCCATGACCCCTGCACGATATTTTGGACAACGTTTGGATCTTCCTGACTACCTACGCTCTGCTTTTTGGACTACGTTTTCTTGCCTTTCTGACGACCCTGGTTTTGACTATTGGACTGCTTCACGTACATCTAGATACAATGAATAGTGACTGCAACCGAACCGTGACGGAGTATTACAGAGATATGCGCATGTGCTTCGTACCCAGCTGTAAGAAATACAGACGCGACTTTCCCGACTCAGCTTTTCTATGTGTACCAAAATGTTTTCAACCAACTTGGTGCCACGCGTTGGATATAAATTGCCCGAAACGGACCCTATATGTTTGTGAAGAGCATTTCAATGTGAGTGTAGTGACTATTCTATGTATCAAAATTATACTCAATAACACGTTTTTATTGTTATTATTAGTATGCGTTTTAAATATTTTGAAAGACGTACAGTCTGGGTCAATAGAAAAAGAAAAAAAGGTAAACAAACCTGCAAACCTGAATTACTTCGTAACCACATACTTTCCAAACACAATCTTGATACTATCCACAACTTAGAACCTTAAACCTTGTGTTCACATACATTTTTAGTTAAAATATCTGATATTTATTAATAATTAAGTACAAAGAAATCTTCGGACGTGTTTTACGATATTATGTCAAGGGCTAGTCGAGATTTTTTACTCATCGAAATTTATCTTGTCTATGAAAAAACTAACATTTGTAGTGATGGGACATAAAACAGTTTTATTCCGTTATCGATTCCGTTTTATTCGATCGATTGTTTTAGACACGCGATTTTCTTATTTTTTTCTTTGATATTATACCCAACAATATACAAAAATGATTGTTCGTGAGTCATTTGGGAAACTATTGATGTGTACCGCTACCTACAACGTTAAGCGGCATAATTCGCGGACTTCGTGGCGGAGTTTAATATCGGATACGTGAGTATGCGGCTTAACCATGACTGCCAGAAGTGGCGGTAAATTGAGAAAAACTAAAAACGGGTATTTAAAAAAAATGCTACTTTTTCGTGTTATTACGGGTTTTGTGTTTTATTATATTCTTTTGATATTTACTTTATTACGGCTTAGCTTTTATATTTGGACTCCGATAATTGTAATTTGATTGGATTTTTGCGACTGGTTAAACTACGACTTGGCTATTTATATATGGACTAAGATAAACATTGTGATTTCGTTACACTTTTGCTGCAGAATAACGCAACTTGACTTAGCTATTTACGGGCCTCATTTCGTCTTCAAAAGCTTTGTTATAAAGGTAACTTCTTTTAAATTAAACTCAAAAGTGTAGATAAATGAAACGTAAATGTCTGTCTCTTTATCTAACTTTATTTTAGATTACTATGAGTGAACCTGGACCATAGGGATTAAAGCCGCTAAAAATAGCTAAGATTGTAAAAAACAACGAACGGAAGATCTGAAAAGGATTCTTTTAAATGTCTACAGACATTTGGAAAGAATCTCACCTACTTTTTTTGTATAAAACAACGGCAGCGATTATGGAAGTATCGATAGATGTTGTTAGCAAAGTTGTAAAAAATAGTGAGAAATGTGATTGACGGAATTTCCGACACTGTTATTGACAATGCAGCTGTAACAAAAGCTTTCATCATCACAGTCACTGATGATGACACTTCGGAGGAGAGTAGTGACAGTCACTCCGATTAAAAATTGTTAGTAGGATTAATGGCTTTTTGTCATAAAAAATTGTTCCCACACTATTACCTAATACTTACTTATACATATTGAGTTCGTAATTATTTCGCGAAGGATATATTTGGTCGATTAAAGTTAATACTATTCCCATCGGTCCCATCACTATTTTCATAGACAACAAATGCGATTGCCGGTCCGCCATATTTGTTTACCTTTTTTTCTTTTTCTATTGACTCATATTTTAGTTACTTTTGACAGTGACATATTTGACAACCATCATGTGTTTTTTTTTAATTTTCAGTAGCGCAAAAGTCGTTTAGCTTGTGAGCCATAAATCAAAAATATTATAAATAATATTAATAATAAATTAATAGTTATAAAAATAAAATAACTGGTTTTTCGTGATCCTTAGGAAGCCTATCATCCAAATAAAATATAATTTACACCACTTCAAAAAACTTGACATACCCAATTATAAAAGGATTCTTTCGATACACATTTTTTCACTTGACTGTATGTATATGATTATAAAGAAATAAAATTACAAAAAACATTTATGATTTCAGTATTTCTGTGGCCATGGACAAACTTTAGTTATTTACATTTTATGTAGAACTAAATTTAGTATCCGTTTGTGAAGACGATCCAAGAAGATGATTCTTAAAACAAAAAAAAATGAAATAAATGAATTGTACAACCGAAATAGATATTTCTATCACTTTTATAATAATATGTTGTTTCGTTTAAAGCCTGATTTTTTATATTTTCTCACCTATCCTTTCGTATTGTTTTATTACGCGTTACAAGTGCTAATAACACTGCAGTATTAGAAAGAGGTTTAATTTAGTATCTTTCTCCAGTATTTGTAGTGACTATTTACATTTACTTATCTTTGATCTCGTTATCTAGAACGTTTGAGAGTCAACCCAAATAAATAAGAAATACTTTCTTAAGATACCTATAAGCAGTGCCGGATTTAGAAATTTGCCGCCTGTAGGCCATTTATATTTTGCCGCCCATATCCACTGTGCTAATTTGAATAATTTGTTAGGAAAAAAGCTTCGTACTATTAGTCGTTTAGGAAAACTTGGACACTTTGGCAGGTATTTTCATTTCACAGCTGTATGTGCGTACTACCGGAGCGTTCGTGGCAGGAAAGGAAATCCAGCATCCCTACCGCGAACTATGAAATCCGCAAATTTCAAATTTCGGGCAATGAAGGCGTCATTAGAGTGACGGAGACAAATCCCCGAAATTTACGAACTTCGCGGTGTTCGCAGTAGCAGGCCTTCTCTTACTTTGTACAGTACGCGAACTTTTAGCTGGTGTGCCAGTGTAGGGATGGACGCCTAGCCAACATACAATGACCGATACAGTGGTAGATTAGAGTTTATGCGAAGAGACTGGGGTTGTACTTTGTATGGAAATTAATAATAATATACGACTCTACCCTTACACCACAAACTCTAGATAGCGGTCCTTAAATTGGAAAAATAAAGAAGTTCAAAAATTAAAAATCAGTCTGACCATTTAATAAATTTCAACTCGGTTTTAATAGTTAATTAAAATTATGTTTTAGTACTTTACAACGCTCACTCGCAAACAACAAATTAATCAATGTTACAATAAAACCAGAAAACATTATTATTTGGCTTTAAAGTTATCTGACAATTAACAATTACAGAAAACAACTTTTACTCCCATCCTGTTGCCAGGTTTGGTAGCTCATAGCTGGCTTCCATGTGAGAAAAATATTCCTGATTCGAAGTAGACTACTCAAAGAAGAAAGCGCTGAAACTGAAACATACGTTTTAAATTCCATTATTAATGCAACGTTTTTTCTGATTGTTTCTTTAATTGTTAATATAATCAGGTAACTTTCTTTAACTATGTTTGTTGTTTAATTGTAAAAATTATTGAAATGTCGTCTGTTAGTGCACTATAAATAATTTACAAAAAAACGCAATTCCAATTGATTAGAAGGTTTCATTATTCCCAGATTTATTTTTAATGATTGAACGTTACAATTACTGTTTTTCAGATTTTGGTACCATCTGGTGGCCATATTTTGTAGATAGCTACGAAATAAGAAACGTGTTTTCCTATCTTGTGGCCAGCTACCAAATGGGAACGATTCTCTTATCCTCCAGTGTGCAAAGCTGATTTTATCATTTCGTAAATTCTTTCTATTAAAGATTAAGAGGCTGTAATTTCAAAAACTTTCATTAAAGTTTTTATTCTTTTTGGTCGCAAGAAAATTGCTGTTCATGGGTGTATGATGTAGTGTAGTACGCGGATTCCTTTTCCAAAAAAAGATCGCTATACATTGCAGTTTGGGAAATACCTGACACAAAGATTAAACGCCAGCTACTTCCTACGACTTCAGAATTCCCTTAGTTTTACTAATACGAAGCTTTTTTGTTAGGAGTCTTAATCGCGTAAACTTACGTTTATTTTTATCCTGACGTTTCGGGCATGACGTTACACCCGTGGTCGCAGGCAGACTGGCGAGAAAATGTATCAACACCTTCGAGCTGCGCGGGTTTTTCGAACTACCCGCACTTGGTCTTGATTATTAGCCGTGATTTACAAAAATTTGCCGTGATTTTGTAAATGTAAGCGTGGTGAAATATCCATTTCAAAGCCATGAAAACACTCCTTTGTGTTGAGTGTAGGCTTAGTGACAACCCTAGCCTAGAAGTGAATAATCAAGGCCAAGTGCGGGTAGCTCGAAAAACTCGCGCAGCTCGAAGGTGTTGATACATTTTTTCACCAGTCTGCCTGCGATCACGGGTGTGACGTCATCCATCCCCGAAACGTCAGGATAAAATGAAACGTAAGTTTACACGATTAAGACCCGGTTGTCATTAAAATGAGTGATAATTATGAAAATTTAAATCAATATATCAGTCATCAGGCAGACCACGAACCCTGTAAAGTGTTCGAAACGTCGGAATGTAGTTAAAATTAGTTAATATACGAAAATGAAAATGAAAATGAAAAATGAAAATGAAAAATATTTATTGAAACAGTTTTAAAATTACAAATATCCACGACCCTGTGTCTTGCACTAGGAAACCCTGTGTTACAAGACCCAGTTTCGACATACAAGTATAAATTTCTTAAACTACTAGTTGAACAGAGAGTTACATTAAATTTATGCATACAGATAGCAGATAGCTTCCATATTTTAAATGTAAAAGTTTTAAATCCTATAGTGCGTTCTTAAGAGTGTATGACTGTGTGTAAATGTAAGTACTTATAATAATAATGTGTGTGATGTGTAAGAAAAAATAAATAAATAAAATAAAAAATAAATAAATAAAACAAGAGATTAATTTTAGATATTATAAGTAATAGATAGATAGATAATATATATATACATTTTATTATTATTTTAAGACTTTCAGAAGAAGTTCGGTATCTTGATATTCCAGTTGAGTAAGCCATTCAGTTAAAAACCTTTTGCTGGGGGGTTTATCTATAGAATGTAATTTACAGAACAATCTCATAACCAGAGGTGCAATAAACGGATGAAATCTTTGGGCAAATTTTGTACGCGTTTTTGGGGTCTTCCAGCGTTGACGGCGTCTTATGTCAGCCTCAAAGATCTCATCATGTAGTTTGCCATAGCTATAAAGGATTTTCCTCAAGAACAGCTGACGAACGGAGAGAAGATTAGCAATCGTATACAGTGCTTTAATATTGTACTGTGATGGTTTGCGGAAGATAACCCTGAGAAGTGCTCGCTGAGCTCTTTCTAAGTTAATGAGATGTGTCTTTGCCGCCCCACCCCAAATTGAATTGCAATAGCACAACAAGGACTCACAAAGGGCAAAATAAACTACTCTTAGCAGCTCGGGATATGCAATATATCTCAAGGTGCGAAAGACAAACATAAGTTTACGAACACGACCCTTAAGTGAGTTGATGTGCTCTCGCCATGTGAGATGAGTGTCGAGCAGTACACCAAGGTATCGAATGGTAATTGCACGCTCTAGGAAGCTAGCACTACTTGCGTTACAGGAACCGGGCAAAACGTCCTGATGTCTTACAGTAATATAGAATCCGTCATGAGGTTGACCTCTCGGATCAATTGAGAAACATATGTATTTGGTCTTCTGAACATTTAAAGTTAACAAATTGGAATCGAGCCACTCCACTATCAACTCTAGATTATGCTCCGCGGCTCTCTGCACTTCTGGCCAACTTTTACCGCGTACCACAATTGCTGTATCATCGGCAAACGATACAGTTATAGCGTTTGTTAGCGTAAGGTTACAGAGGCCGTTTATGTAAATTAAAAATAGAGTTGGGCCGAGTACGCTGCCTTGGGGGACCCCAAAATCCACATTAGCGAAGTCACTGGTATGTTTTCCTACCCGTACGCACTGTCTACGGTCCTGCAAGTAAGACTCAAACCACTTAAGGACAAGTCCTCTGATGCCAAGACTCTCGAGCTTCGTCAATAGTATCGGAATAGAAACAGTATCGAAAGCCTTGGCAAGGTCTAGAAATATTCCTACGCACTTTTCGCCCTTATCCAAGGTTTCAACTATTTTACCAACCAGTAGGTCTGTCGCTTGTTCGGTAGATTTATTTTTTCTGAAGCCAAATTGGTTAGGCGAGAGGCTGTTATTGCGTTCGAGAAAGGACAATAGTTGGGCATTGACTATTTTTTCAATGAGTTTACTAATTATGCTTAGCAGGGAGATCGGTCTATAGTTAGTGACTTGTTCTCTACTACCCGCCTTGTAAATTGGTGTTATTGATGCTAGCTTTAAAATACTTGGGAAAGTAGCGGTGGTCATGCTCAAATTACATAAATAAGTGATGGGGTCTATAACGCTAGTTATTGTCAGCTTTAGTATATCTGGTGTGATACCATCTAATCCTGGGGAGCTACCAGATTTTAGCTGTCTAATAAAAGAGGCCACTTCGTGAATGTCAGTCGGTCGAAGAAAGAATGATGAAACAGGAAAACTTTTACCCTTTTGCATTTTGGCTAACTGCGCCTCACTTACTCCCATCCTACTGAGTGTTACTTCCGCCAATTTTTTACCAATGGAACTGAAGTAGGTATTTACTGTATTTAACGAAGCTTGTGGTGTTGTATTAAGTTCAAGGAGTTCAGAAACCTGGGAGCGGGTAGGTGCAATATTGCATGCCGATTTCACCGTCCTCCAAGTCTTCTTTGCATCTAGGCGCGCTTCTAAAAGCTCTTTTTGATGATGTTTAGCTTTGACATCCTTTAAAATATTGGCACAAGTGTTCCTATATTTTTTATATTGAATTTGAATAGACTCATCGTTAGGGTTTTTATTTGCTTGCCGATGCAATCTACTCCTTCTTCGTATACATTTAAGGAGCCCAGGAGTGATCCATTTTTTAATCGTGTGTTTCGAGTTACTAACGGGAACACATTTTTTGTGTTTTTCAATTATACTCGTAAGTGAGGTGCAAAAGAATTCACATGCAACGTTTACGTCATTTAACTTATATAAATGTGACCAATCTATGCTATTAATTTCAGACTCAATAGATTTTAAATTAAGCTTTATATTATATTTACTTTTTTCATACGACATTGAAAGGTCGATAAGAGTCATAATAAGGAGATGGTCCGTGATATCTTCATTACAGGTGATAACCGCCGTTTTTAGTTTGGATCGTATCATGACATGGTCTAGGCAATTGTTACCGCGAGTTGGCAGAAAGTTACCCGAGTAAAAACCGTGTTCCGAGCATATATTTAGGTAATCGTCAGCGCTGTTGCCGCACGCGTTAGGCGAGATGTTTATATTAATATCACCTGTCATGATAACATGCTTATTGCTTGTGATTTGCGACAGAAAGGTGTCTAATGAACTTAAAAAGTTAGCAGTGTTGCAATAACTCGGCGATCTATATATTCCTATTAGGTCAATTTCATTGTTGATTCTCAAATATAGAGCATTTGCCTCTTTAATATTATTTTTTTGGACCTTTACAGACAAATTTTCCCTAACAAAAATAATTACTCCGTCATTTTGCAAATACTGCTGCTCTGACGCAAAACAATTATAACCTGGGAGGGTCGGTAACTGGGGGCATGCATGCAGCCAACACTCAGTTAGTACTATAGCATCAGGCGCAAGATTCGCTCTGCTAAGCACACACACAAAATAATCAAGGTTGCGCTGATGGCTACGTATATTTTGAGTAATCAGCATAAAAGGTTTAGTCAATGTATTTTTAATTGTGACGCAATCTTCTAAACTAGGTACCTGCCTGTTATCGCACAGCTGGGTCGAATCAATATCATCAGCCACAGTATTCAAAGCGCCTGTGAAAAATTATTTACTCTAACTATTTCACTATGTATCAAGTAATAATAAGTGAACGCATGCGAACAGACACGTATCACTGACATTTTAGAATTAAGTATATTTATAAAATTAATGTTAATATCAACTATGTGCAGTGGTATTAGTATTTTAATACTTATATAAAACCCGCACTGAATGTAGTACGTATATAAACGGACAAAAATGTGTATATAGATGTATAAAATATAAAATAAAAATCCACATGTTATAAAGTAGTATTTATTGTTTATTGAATAAGGGTTATTATTTATTAAAGACATTATACCATGCAATTTTTCGTTATCGTATTGTTGTCGTGTATGTATGTGTTTTTTATATTGTTGTCTATTTAATGAGTAGAATAAAAACATATGAATTATCGAACATAGGCAACCATCGTAAACTACGGCATAAAAATATAGGACACCTTTGTGTGGCCGCCGGCGCAGCCGTGCGTTATCGGTAAACAAGGAACAAGAATTGGTCAGCCTGCGTAAACAATCAACATGAATATTATACTTTTTTAAATATAAGATGTACATAGGTAAAAGTAGTATGTGTTTGTATGTTATAAGGTACATCTTAAAGTTATAAACACAGTTCATGCACATTGTATAGGGACAAAACATGTTTACATGTAAAAATATTTTTAGATGTATTGTATTACTTAACAATTTGAATTGGAATAGTTAGTTACAAAAATTCATGCTTAATAGCTAAAGAATAAGAACAGCCGACTGTACCTATAGGTTACTTATATTACTTAATATTTTGCAGCACTTCCGTGTCCTTAACCCAAACGTGTTGTGTACCCTCAGATTTGCGTATATAAACACGTCCATGCTTGACCCAAACTATTTCGTAGCCAATTTCTCTGGCCCGCAGCCTGGCTGCCGTGTGAAGGGCCTTCGTCTCCTTCGATAGGTGTTCCGCGACGTATATATTTTGTATGTTTTTTTCAGCTATTCCGAGGTGACTCGTATTTAACTTGCAGTTAACGTGCTCCTTGTTGTACTTGCGACTAGAAGCCAAGAAACCGTCTCTGATACGGGGAGATGAAAATTTTACCAGGATAGATCTAGGCCGTGGGTTGTTTGGGTTCACTTTCGCGATGCGGCTGCACTGCATTATTTCTGTTTCCTGGACAGGGTGGTTAATGACTGTTCCGAGCTGCTGCACGAGTAGTGGGAGATTTTCTCTGTTGTATTCGGGGACACAGTGTATTTCCATATTACAAGCACGGGACAGGTATTCCAGTTGGTTTAGGCGGTTACTTAACTCGGATACGGTCGATTTAAGTTGGGCGTTTTCCTTTGATAAACATTTAAAATTTGTTACATCATTCCTGAGGTCCTCGTACTGCTGGTCCAAAAATGTCACTGAAGCCTCAAGCTCGTCCACTCTTGTTTTAATTTCTTGGTATTGTTCGGCTATGGAGGACTTAATAGTATCTTTCATACATTCTTTTATTGCGTTGCGAATTTCATCCCGGACTATTTGAGTTATCTCTTCGCGGGACAGTGGTAAGGCAGATGAATCGCCAGCGGGCCTTATACGCGAGTTTATCCATTTTCATAGTTTTATTTCATCAATATATTGATTTATTTGTTGTTTGCGAGTGACCGTAGTAAAAATAATTTTAATTAACTATAAAAACACAGTTGAAATTTATGAAATGGCTTAATGCTCAGACAGATTTTTAATTTTTTGTAGAACTTCTTTATTTTGCAAATTCAAGGACTGCATTCTAAAGTTTGTGTAGTAAGGGGAGACTCGCATATTGTTATTAATTTTCATACAAAGTACAACCCCAGTCTCTTCGTATAAACTCTAATCTACCACTGTATCTGTCACAGTACGAGTATGTTGGTTAAAATTGACTTTTCCATGCTATTGAACTGTACTAATCACTCACTTTGTATGAGGGGATATACACATTCATATATATTTCGATGTTGGTAGTTGGTACTATGTTCCGTCCTGTATCATTCTGCCGCCACGGCCGAAGTTTAAAAAAGTTCGCTTCTACTCTGCCGCTTGTAAAATCTGCCAAATTATTTTATTGACACCAAAAAATCCATTTTTTTTGCTGCCAAATCTGCCGCCCCTAAAATCTGCCGCTCTAGGCCATGGCCTACTTGGCCTACTGGTAAATCCGGCACTGCCTATAAGTAGTAAATAACCCTTGATAACAGATACGTACTGTAGAATTTAAACCTTATGAATACTGTCGTAACTCGGTAAGTCAAATTGTTACTGGGCTATATGTATATTGATTCATGTTTACATAAAACATGTCATCGTATTTGTAGTTGATGTGTTTAGTTATAGGTACAGTCACGTCTAATAATATGTATACATTTCGGAACGTATGTCAAAGGCATAAGGTTCAAAATCGTATACATATTATTAGTGCCGACCGTACATCTGAGATAAGAAACACAATGCATTCTATCCAACCTTGATTTTATTCACGAAATCAATTTATTCTTATTAATGGGTATTATGGTTCTCTCATTGTTTATGGCACACAAAAACTATAAATATATGGTAAACCTGTCTATAACTTCAGTGTATGCGAAGTCTTTCATATCAATTTGTATTTAATACACATGTCTTCTCAGATCTTATTTCTTACATGTGGCAGAAAATTATTTACTGTAAGTATATAAATTAATCAGTAAAATCTGGCAATTTTCAATCGATCTTACTGGACCGCAAACTTGTAACTTTTTATTGCAAATAAGCAAATCAGGGTCATTTGCAGAAAAAGTGTACCTTTTCATTTTTTTTGCGATCATGAACTGTAATACATCATTTTACTCGGCATCGTGCGTACTTTTCAGTTATGAAACAAAAAAAGTATGTCCCTAATGTCACGAAAATAAGTATGTAAATTGAGATCACTCAGTTTAGTTACTCTCATACTAAATGTATGAAACGAAATGTAACGAAACTGATATAAAAAATTCTCAAAGGACCATGCGTCAAAATTGCCCCAAGACCAACAAACATGAGAGTTAGAGAGATCATTAAATAGGTCTTTAACTTTACTTCATTTCATTATATGGGCACGAAATCGAATTCCATTGCAGAACTGAGATATTCATATATTTGTCAGCCTGAATACGAGCTAATTCAGTAGAAAAAATCTGTAGATTTAGCCACTAGTTTATTTTGGCAGCTGCAGCTACCAGTGATCACCCTTATTTTGTATGTAAAATAAAGGCTAATGTCAAAAGAAAAAAGAAACTAAGCAAGTGAGGTGGTTAACATACAATCACGTGTTTTTTTTTACACACTTCGATATCCTAATGATTAACGACCAGTATTTCTGATAGTTGTATTTACGCTGACAAAAATATGAATATCTCAGTTCTGCAATGGAATTCATCTTGGTGCCCATATAATGAAATGAAGTAGATTTAAAGACCTATTCAACAATGTAACTTTTAGCTGTGTTGACTTTGGAGCAAAGTTCCATACAAAGTTGCGCATGGTCCTTTGTTACAGAATTTTTCATACCTATAGTATGGGAGTAACCAAACTGAGAAATCTCAATTTACATACTTATTTTCGTGACATTAAAAGGTACACTTTTTCTGCAAAGGACCCATAAATGATTATGATATCGCACTAACATGTTTGTAACCCTTGTCGCAGCCCGCCGAGCCGGTGGCGGTGATCACGCTGCGCCCGCGCAAGTCGCGCAAGAAGGTCGTGTGGACCGAGGACACGGTCGACAACGAGCACATGAACAAGAAGAAGTCCAAGTGTAAGTCTCAGGCCAGGCCTACTACCGCGAACTTCGAAATTCGTTAATTTTAACAATGTTATACAAATGCAATCGTAAGTCGGCGGCTTGAGTGCACGCCGTTTGGATTCTTTGAACGCTTGACGCGCATATATATTTCATACATATAAACTTACTTCGATGCGCTTTACGCTAACTACTCAGGCCACTAGGATATCAAGTAAAGTATGCTACAAAGAAAAAAAGTTGTATGTTATCATAACATTCATAACGGTTCTCTGCCTGTTCGCCGAAAATTGTATTGCCGAATTTCACTTCCCAACCAACTTTTCGCAGAAGTGTCATTATACCGAATTTCATTTCCCAACTTTACATAATCCAACCTAACCTAACCCAACTAGTTTTTCAACCATTTCATTTCCCAACCCCATAGTTGGAAAATGAAATGGTACCCAACTATGGGGTTGGGAAATGATATGGTTGCGATAAATGTAATTGCCAAAAGTTATTCGGCTGAATGACACTTCTGCGAAAAGTTGATTGGGAACTGAAATTCGGCAATACAATTTTCGGCGAAAAGGCAGGATACCTATCATAACATTAACTTCTATCATTTTACAGGTTGCTGCATCTACGAGAAACCGAAAGCCTTCGGCGAGTCAGACTCGGAAGATAGTGACGACGAGTGCGAGCACTGCTTCGGACACGTCGAGAAAAGGCATAAGCAAGCCAGCACAGTTACCGAGCAACAGGTTTGTTTCACATAACATAGGTTTCTACTAAAATTGATTGTAAGTACCTACTAGTAAGGTACACCCGGATAAGGCCCTGGTCTCAGAGCTACTAAGCTATGAACTATCGGCTATAAACACGAACAAAAGATACGCGCTCTTATGTAAAAAAAGAGACACGGCGATACCCGCCTGGCGGTGATAGCTGATAGCTGCGCGAGTATCGCCGTGTCTCTTTTTTTTACACGGGAGTGCGCATCTTTTGTTCGTGTTATAGCCCATAGTTCATAGCTTAGTAGCTCGCGGTGAGACCAGTGCCTAAGACCGAATTATTTTTCGGCGAGTTGTAAGGAAGTCACAAACAAAAAAAATCATAAATTTATTCTCACTAACTTTTACCTGCATATGTGTGATGTACGTGATAAAAAAGAAATCAAGCTTTCAATATAAAACTTGATGCCGCTCAGCCGTATAGCTTTGGAGTAAAGACACCCAACCGAAATACCTTCTTGGCTTAAGATCGGACTAGTATCTAATTTGAACTCTAAAGTAAGGAGAAGAAAGTGTGTGTGTGTGTGCGGATCTCCAAAAATTCTCGAATAAATTCACTTTTTTTAACGTATATAACATATTAGCAAGAGGGGCGGGGTGAAATGGAGTCTTGCATAATATGTATACCCAGTGAGCAAAAAAATACTACTATTTTAGTAGTTATTGCGGCCATCCGATCTTACATTAGATCCGATCTTAGCCGAGTGTACCTTATTATTATTTATTTATTTATTATTTATTAAATCGGGTCCTGGAGAATACATTACTTCACTTTCGAAAAGAAACCGAGTGCATTCAGAAACTTTTTTTTAGTACCTACAACTGGTGTACTTTTTAGGCTCTAGTGCGAGAAGTGGGTCATTTTACGTCAGGTCCAAAACTTCGGAGGTCTTACTAAAAAACGTCGTACGAGACACGTGCAAAAACGAAATTCGTAACTCGTGTCGATTTAAAACACTTCCTATCGGTTTTAAAACATCGCCACTCGTTTCGAATTTCATGTTTTTCGCACTTGTGTCGTAATGTACTATTTTAGAATGGACGCTATTTATTTCGGTACTAAATATGTATTACATTTTATTGAGTTTTTGTCTGACAAGTAATGTCTCTTAGAAAGATTTTATCCTTTTTCATCTTTACTTGGTTCGATTCCCGAATGATACAGCCGGAATTAGGGCCTACGCTAGCTTACGCGGACGCCCGCCGTGTGCGCACGCTCTTGGGTCCCGCTCCGGACCCCCGCCGCGGGCAGCGAGTCGGCGACGGGCACACGCCTAACTTAGCGCCGAATTCAAGACACAAGTCCGCTCCGGTGTGCCCGCCGCGTGCGTGCGGAGCGGACACCCGCCGCCCGCCGCGCGGATTAACGTCCGTCGCACGCGCCAAACCAGTTAGCGGTGTCTATACAATTTCTTTGAGGAGGGCGTCCGTTGCGGGTAATCCGCGTAAACTAGCGTAGGCCCTTAAAGAAATCTTTGAATGCGTTTTTGTTTATTTAAAATGAACCCACAGGATATAAGGTGCTTTCCCTCCAGGGCCCGACTTATCTTGCCACACTATAATGGCGACTGTACGTTGTTACACAGGACGGGCCGGCACCAGAGCCGACGGCCACAGTGACGTTGCAGGCCGCGCCTGAATCCGCTCCCGCCTCTGAGCCCGCCCCCGCGCCCGCCCCCGCTCCGCCCGACACTAAGAAGCCGGAGTAAAACTACACCAGCCCAGCACAAGTATTACCACAATTAGATTTGGATAGAAGAAACAAGTTCATTCATTCGTATGGCGGCCGAGCGTATCAGATTTTGTACTGAAGTTGTTACTTGCCTATGATTTTAAATATGTCTCAGGCCCTTGAGTATTCATATTTTTTTGTGTTGTTGCAATTGATATTACTTAAGGAGGCATTATTAATGTTTTTGTTCACTTCAACTTACAAAATTTGACGCCCGAAAGCTGCAAGCTGCGATTAAAGACGGACAACTCAGTAGATTTTACTGAGTTCATTTGACACGCTAAGTAGATACGTTTGCTTGATCTATGGTATATATGACATCTGTGAGTATTACAGTTAACATTTAAACATCTTTTGCGTTTCTTTGGGCATAATTTGACTGTTGAAGGGAATTTAATATTTATGTATCAATTGTGAAAAAACGTTTGTTACTTGAAAGTTTGACAACATGCACAGGGTGCTTAGACAAGTTGCCAATCGCTAACGCTTCAGCGTCAGTCATAAGCGAAAGGCAGCTAACTGTCTTTATCGCACTAATATGAAAGAATGACAGAGAGGAAAAAGTACGACACGCTACTAGGCGCTAGCGATTGGCAACTTGGCTACGCATTCAGATGTAGTGCAAAATCCTTTCTCTTCGGCTTTTCGCGGAAACGCCCGAATTAATCTCCCTGTCTCAATTAGCTTCAGTGCAATATATACTGAAGTTCATTGTGACAGCATGGAATTGTGTCGGCATGAATTTATATTTCCGTGAAAAGCCGAAGAGAAAGGATTTTACACTACATCTGTAAGTATAAGTAGTCCATTTCAAATACGAAGGCCCGATTTCACTCGAAACTTTTATCATTTAATTGGTACAATACAAATTGGCACGTGTCGTATACATGATGACACATGATGTATGCAATAAATATCACGCCATAAAAAGGTCTGGGCAGGTATCTTTTGTTGTCTCTGATCTTGAAGGTAAAGTGGAATCGGGCCATCGTATTTGAAATGGACTTTACCATAGTTGTCGATTTGTAAGAACGAACATTTGAGAGTTCAGAAATGACCCTAGGGTAAGTCTTACTCTCATATTAATAAGGATTAGGTAATCTATAACTGTTAAAAGTTCGTTCTTAGATCTCGCAGAGTATAAGTACTGTGGATACTGCCCGTGAAAATAATAACTAATGGATTTTATTTTTCTGTTCATATTCGCCCTCTGCTAAGTAGTGTAAGCAGGACAGAAAAAATACAGAATTTATTCTTAGCCCCTGTGTTGATATCTTTATGGTTGTTATATCAACTTGGGCTAATCATTTTGTACGTACCTATACAGTATGTCATAGGACGAAAAGCAAGAGTTTTTATTGATAACCGTTAAATTGGACAGGTTACTTGGGACATTAATAGAAGTTGCCTGGTATATCGGCTCTTGCTAATTTCGTGGAATTTTTTTTTCGTTTTCATACATAATAATTGTAATGGCAAGTGTGAGAGAACCTTAAGAATAAGATCTCAGGTGACTGACGGCAAATGTCAAAATAAGTAACATTAGGATGTAATAAAGGTTGAAATACGCTTGTTCAATCATTGAACCTTTATTTGTTAATAACTCAATAACAGTAAGAGTTAAGACACTAGTTTTTTAGAGAAATTGATTATTTTTGACCTAAATAAGCTTCCCTTAAATTTAACGGAAATCAATAAAAACACGGTGTATAAATGAGTTTCGTATGGATTTGTAACAAATTAAAACACACTGTACTGAAATCCTATCTAGAATATGCAATGCTACTCTGAGCCTATACATATATGTATCGTTTTGATGTTATTCTTTACAGTAGCGTTATCTTTATTGAATTTACTTGTATAATTTCTGTATGAAATAAAAATCCACTGATATTAAATACCTATCTGTTCATTTTTACACATTTTATATTACTCACAAGTGCATTTGTTAGCATTTTTCTATTTCGATCTACTTGTACTACTACTACTACTTATGACATTTTCTCCTAAAATACGAGCTCGTTCATTGTTTTGAATTTCAAACATAATGAAAACATTATCATTATTATTGTTGTGTACCTAATGTGCAACGTGCAACCATGAATTAAACTTCTAATCTGTTCCCTAAAATCGTAGTTATTAGTGCCTTAATGTCATTTATACGGGTGCATTCAGCACTGCTCCAAGTAGATTAATCCCATTTTTAAATTTTCTAAATGTATCATTCGTTGGGCACCTTGGCTAGGTCTGCAGGCAAAAAGTAATGTGATTACTCCTGTCAATTACATTTGTACGTGGAGTTTGTAATCTTGATTACAAATTCCACATACAGAAGTAATCGAAAGAAGTAATCAGATTACTTTTTGGCTAATTCTGATTCCCACTTGCTACCGACCGTATGCGATTTGTCACCTTGAGTTTGTCTCGGAATTCTGTAAAACCTGATCTTGCGTTGTCTTTAGTAAACTGTCTAACCTCAAAAATGCATCATCCTCAATTTTATAAAACCGCCATGGTATCCGAATTTAATAGTAGTCAATGCAATTTAAATGGAACACTTTCTCTTTGTAGTACTTTGTACCTACTTTATTCTTAATTTTGGGGTTAGAAACTTGTTTAAGATAATATAATTATCTTGAAACAGATTATATGATTTACATGTAATTGTGCTCCACGGTAGGTGTTTAAGTGTTTTCGTTAAGGCTACATTTAAGTTAATCTATGGGACAAGATGTTACTTAATATTCCATTGTATTCTATAAGTTATTTAGTAATAAATACATGTGAATACAATTTTGGTTTTATTTGCACACGAGCAAGGAAACTGGGTTGATAAAAGGAGACAAAAAACAACAACAAAATGTAATATTACATTATATTTCAGTCCATGAAACAGTAAACCCGGGTTTGCAAGTCTACAATAATAATTAGTAAATTGTGCATCAAGGGAGGTAAGTCCGGAATTACTAACGAGAGTGTTAGAAGCCCGACGCCGTTAGGCGGAGGGCTTTTATGACTCGAGTTAGTATTCCGCTTACCGACCGTGATGCATACAATGTTTTTCATCACACTTGGCAACCAAAAAATAAGTTTTAAGACATGATATTATTAAATAACGTACTGACATTTCCATTACTCCCTAGGGAATTTCACTTTTCTATTACTCCCGCTACGCGCGCAAGCAATGGCGCGCTTAGACAGCAAGTGTGATGAAAAATATTTTAAGACATATTTTTTTATGAAATACGTCCAATAGTCCAATAGTAAGACTAATAGAAGTCACTAATAGAAGACAGATGGGCAAAACGTTACTATTTTCGATTAAATACATCTGAATATTAATCATGATTACAATTTCCACATAACATAATCGAAAGAGGTTTTCAGATTAATTTTTGCTCAACTCTTTATTAGGTACCTGACTGACAAGAAAAAACTATGAAGTACCTATACTTTATGCTACCGTAATATCAGAAAATCACAAAAAGGGGTATCAACTTCTAACTTTCATAAAAATTCGAAACAACAATGTCTGCTGAGTCACGATTTAAAAAGGGAGATAAAATTCTGCTTCAGTTATTTTATTGATGTCATGTAAATTAATTGTTTTTCAAATACAAAATACGTTCTTATTAAGTGATATTGAAGTTTTTCGTGAACCGGCCATTTACAAACCGCACGAAAAAAGTGATTGGCCCACCAACATTTTTTTTCGTAATTAAAGAAATAGCGTTGAAGTTTGCATGACGCTAAAGGCCACGACATTGGTCTAAGGCGACCAGCGGCGAGCGAATCCATGAGTTGGAACGGGATGCCGATATGGGTACTCCCTCTCGCACGTATGGTTTTCCGCTAAGCCGGTCGCCTTGCCTTAGACCAATGTCGTGGCCGCGGCGTAACTGCAACCATTTGTAAGTATTCTTCATTCTAGGTCAGACAAACAACCTAAACTATTTGTTCTATTTTACAAATTGTTGTAATACTGTTTCTGCATTTTTTTTATTTAAGTAGCAAGCCAACATAAAACTAAAACATTATTTGTGACATTTTATTTTTAATTAATTTCTATTATTACATTTCATTAAAATCTAATCTATAATTCCTCATTCAACAATACATGTCATTTATTTCTAGTTGATATAATTATTCGAGTTTTAGAATAAATAATTTTTAACATAATTTTGTACATTAATGGCTACAAAAATGTAAATTTATATTTTATTATACAAATTTACCTGGTGTATAATATTTGCGTAAGAGATTATAACTAATTAGTATAATTAAAAAGAGATGTGTGGTATATGAAATTATCGAGACCTCTTAATTCCTTTTGTAGTTGTTATTAAAAGTAACACTCTTGTACTTGACTTTATGTTATTGCAATTAGGTTTACTATTAGTCAAATGACATTTGTAAACGGTTGTACGCACAATGCCACTACATATGGAATTCCATGCTATCTGTAATTTATCTATGTAAAATTGGAGTGTGAAAATACATATCACCGGCTTAGAGGCAAATTAAAAAATATTTAACCTTTAAAACGCCTTCTCTTTCGCATCAAAACGCAACATAACTACTGAACTATAGGTAATTTCACCAGAGTTGAGGTGAATGATTACACACACATCCAAATGAAGTACTAATTGCAAAAAATGAAGTACTAATTGTAGTGAATGAATGAATGACTTGCGTCAAAATATTGAAGCAGATCCCTTGAACAAACTTTTTGGTCAATCTTACAGTTGCAATTGGATTTGCTGTCAGTACGAAAAAAGAACACTAATTTCAAATTCCCCGTGTGTTCACATGACATGTTGATGTGTGCGTGACCTCAACTCTCGTGGAACTATTTATACCACAAGTTATGCGGATCATAGAAGGGCCACCTACATCAGACGGCACACGATTTTCTCTTTACAACTCCTCTACAATTTTTTCCCATGTAAATTTTTTGTCTGCATAAATGTGTTAGTTTTTAGTGAAACGTCCCACTTTGTCGCTTACCATAAAGACGAGATTTCCTTGTACCTTCATATGAATAAACTGACAAAGCGGCTTTATGGCGAACGACAAAGTGGGACGTTTTACTAAACTCACTCACAAATTATTATCTATATCTACAACAGTCAAACAACTTTCGTAAAGCAAAGTATAATAACTATGGTAATTGGTAAATTAAGGCACTAGTTTATTGAATCTACAGACAGGTGTCAAAGTATATTGCTTACATTTTTTTAGTCATGTATCACTTGAACACTACGATTTGCCTATGCCCTACTTTTTAATGTTTTGGACCTGATTTGTGACTGTAACTATGGTAACAAGGGCAAAAAATATCTTACAATACATTTTCTTAGCGGTAAATTTAATTAGTGACGCCTAACTTTTCGATAACCTCGTCCTACCGATTGTGATTGCTAAAGGACATATTCTATGAAATAAAACTATGGAAAACGAATAAACTCGCGGATATTAATTCGTGGTGGGTGACCCCGCAGACCATAAACCCTGTAAAGTGTTCGAAACGTCGGGATGAAGTTAGATTCAATTAATATGGGCATTTTCACTTCTAGGGGTACCCAATTAGCTTAACTCTCACAAAAAAGCTAACTTCTATGTCAGCTTTGTAACGACAATTAAGCATTAAATATTAACAAAAATATTTTTTTATCATTTAATCCAGAAATAATACGCGTATGTATATGCAATATAAAACACGAATAAAGTGGATTTACGTAAATATTTCAAGCTTAATTGTCGTTACAAAGCTGACATCGAAGTTAACTTTTTTGTGAGAGTGATGCTATTTGGGTGTCCCTAGAAGTGAAAATGCCCATAAACGCGAGTTTATCCGTTTTCCATAGTTTTATTTCATGTGTAATCCTCGCGGTAACCGAAGAAAATATGACATATTCCCATATAATTTGGCTCACATTTTGAATGGGCAGGACGAGATTAGAGCATGCCGTAGTGAACCTACTTTTCTTTTTGATAATTATTGGTTACTGAATATAACTAACAAATATAGGCCAGCGGTGGGAATCGCGTTCCATGGACACCCACTGAGCCATATGCCCGCTTTCTACTGCGAGCGGAGCGGAGTCATTAATGTGTCCGTTTAACTTTCACTGCTGCTGTGACTTGCAGCCGTCAACTGAATACCATTCCTTAGCGAGCGATGAACGTGAAACGGAGCCATTAATGAGTCCGCTCCGCTCTCAGTGGGCATTAAGGTGAGTAAATCGTTAAGGTGGGAATAATATTTGGTACAGGGAATGTTACACTGTAACCGTAAATATAATAAAAACAATAAATAATTCCACTAAAATCGGCGGCGGTTATCATCTCCGTAGTTTTCTGAAATAAATGAAGACACGTTATTTTATCTGAAAACGATAGTCATCACTAATAAAAACTTAAGAAATTGGTTTTGTTTCTATTTCATGGGTTAAGTATAATTTCATGTAGTTTTTGAGAAAAATAAAGTTCAAATCACAATATTTTATCAAAATCACGTAAATCCATATGACAGTTTATTTCAAATGAAGGCAAGTCTATCAAAGCCAATCAGCGAAAGAAGTTTGTCCAACATGGCTGACAGTCGGCGTCAATTCTGCGTCGTAATTTTTTTCAAATCTTGATAAATTCAGGTATGTTAAATCAAAATTATATAAATCCTCACTGAGTTTTTTCAAAGATAGAGAAATTGCAAACGATTATAACAAAAGAAGGTAAATCCAAAATTCATATTTTTTGAAAAGAATACACATAGATGGTTTTTAAGCTGAGTTTGTCGAACAGGATCTATTTTTTACTGATTTAGCCATAATAAAAATAATCTGCCCTTAAAATCACCAAATTATCACTTTTTTCAATAATCTCTAAATCTCAAGTTTGAAGTTAACCGACTCACTTGTTAAATTATGATTAGGGGCCATTTCTCGAAAGCTTCTAACTTGTAATATGTACAAGCGGAAGTCGTTATCTAATTAATAGTGTCAAAAAGAGACTTCCACTTGTATTACAAGTTACAAGCTTTTGAGAAATGGGCCCCAGGGGCTGAGCTGCGGTAGGTGTTAAATTGTAAGTGATAAAGCAAAGACTCGCCTGTTTAAAGGTTTCTCTTTATAAGTGACCGGTTTCCGGTTCCGCCTCGTGCGTCCCTCGCTCACTCTGTCCGCGCCGCTACCGCTGTCGCTGTCGCCACTGTCTCTTCTGTAACCAAACGTTGTGTGGGTCAATCACTTGTTTCTGTTATTCTGTCATCAAGGGACAACAGTGGAATAGTTTGTTAGAAGAAAGTAACCGCAAGGGGTCTACTATGTGTGGGTGACGAAAGAGCCATATAAGTGTAAAAAAATTAAAAGTTTTGTCAATATTTATGCTATTAAATTAAACTGTGATTTTAAGGGTGACCCAGGTAACCATGGCAACGAGTGACAAAAACGTGATTGACCCGTGCAAAAACAATTCTATAAATCGTCGGTTGACAACCAAAACTCACTAAGTAACAAATACAGCTACTTGAAATAGAGATCGTATCTCAGTTCTGATTCAATACTGACATAAGAGGTTGCTAAGAGTAGTGACAGTTTTTATCGTGAGTTTTGGTTGTCAGCCGAGGAAATGTCCTACAATGTTTAATTTTCCGGTAAAAAATTTGGTCAAAAAGTGCGTAATTTACGATCTGGCAAAAGTTCTAAAGTTAATCGTACACAAAAATCAGATACGTGTTTTTTCCAAAAAAATCCGGAAAAACGACCCGTTTGGAAAGAAACGGAGTTTAATCCGGAAATTATCAACCCTATCCCTGTAAAGTAGATATACCTGTAGCTCTCCTGTGGCTGAGATTCTTGCTCCCGGTAGCTGTCCTGTGGGTTTTCTCTGTGACTACGCTTGCTGGTTGGTGTGTGACTCGGTTCGCCTGATTGTCGTTCTCTGGCTTGAGATTCTAATTCTTCCCTGTAATTAAGTAAGAATGTTATAGTCACATTATTAGGACTGTGTTTTAGGAGTATTGCGTAATTAGTTTTATACGCAAAGAAAAATATATTCTTTGCGTATTTTGAAACAAATTACGTATTATATTTTCCTAACTAGCGCGGAAGAGTAAACTTTGCGCACGCTTCGTGTGCGTAAATTTCTCGTTTTAAGGCACTTGTTATGAAAACAGTCGTTTGATACACGTGTAAAAACTTCTTTTTAACTCGGGTGACTGTCACCCTCGTTTCACTCGGGCTCCAACTTTTACCCTTGTCGAAAAGTTTTTTTTTGCACTTGCATCGAAATGTACTATTTCGTGATGTTGAAATCAGCCCCTCGACACTTCAAACTATGGTAAATTATGAAAGCATTTGGTACCAACATTGAGATATAAAAATAATCTTATAGAATTAAAATGCCTACTGTTGCATTTTATTAGCACATAATCATACTGGCCTTCAAACTTAGACGTATTATACTTTTATTTACCACCTAAATAGGTAAAACGTCAGTGTCAGAAACGTACCGTCATAATCGTTTATTGTGAAAGCGGATCCCGGGTTCATGTTTTTTTGTGTTTTATACAAAATATTTAAATGTTTGGTCTAAATGGGGGGCAAATCAATATGGAAATGTGAAGTGTGTGGTGTTCGGCGTGGATTAAAACGAACTTCTGGCGTATTTTTGCCAACATTTCCTCTTGATCCAGGCAGGTCAGTATCAAATTATTTTATATTAGTAGCAAATTATTTTTTCATTTCATAATTGAATATATAATTTTTAACTGCAAACGATAACAGTTACTAATGAAATAAGAAATAATTTAAATGGCAAACGTCTAAATAAGGCAAGCTAATGCACAAATAGAGTGCAACAAAGTTTATCGATAATCGCTTTATTTCAGATGTATATTATCGAAGAAGAGGATCGGACGGAGAACGAATACAGAAGAGAGTATCACCTTTTAATTCATGAAAACGATTTTGAGAAGCAATTCGAAATAGATTTAACAGGAATTGAAAATCAACCCATTGTATATTTAAGTGGTTACATTGCTTATTTTTGTGTTATATTAAATAAATAAATAATAATAAATATTGTGTTACAGCCTTATTTTATTTTACCCTTTCATTATTTTATGGTAATATAAATTCAGTATTACGGTAGGTGCAGCAAAATTATTGCACTTTTATCGATATCGATAAACAGTAAGTGTAGTGAGTGTCGAGCTCTAGTGTTGCTTTTTTAAGTTGGTAGTATTGACATTGTATTGTGTACGTTGGCACAAAATACTTTCATAATTCGGTTTTAGGCTTGTTCGAGAGTGCCGTCTCTTAAAACGTAGTGATTTTATTCTCTTTGGTTGAAATAGTACATTACGACACAAGTGCGAAAAACATGAAATTCGAAACGAGTGGCGATGTTTTAAATCGACACGAGTCACGAATTTCGTTTATGCACGTGTCTCGTACGACGTTTTCTAGTACAGATGGCTCTCCGAAGTTTTGGACCTGACGTAAAATGACCCACTTCTCGCACTAGAGCTTAAAAAGTACACCATCTGTACTAAAAAAATATTTTTAGTACAGATGGTGCCGTTTTTAGGCTTTCGGTGTTTCGAATTTCATGTTTTTCGCACTTGTGTCCTAATATACTATTTTGTTCTCGATTATAATGTATTATTTGTGTTTAGAGATGTTTTATGGCATAATGACGTGACTCACGAGACGATGACGCGCGCGTCGGTGGCGCCGTTGGGTGACGGCGCGTCGAACCGCGGCACGCGACGCTTGCTCGGTGGTGACGCCGCCGCTGGTAACTATAATGACGTGAATGGTGACTCACGAGACGATGACGCGCGCGTCGGTGGCGCCGTTGGGTGACGGCGCGTCGAACCGCGGCACGCGACGCTTGCTCGGTGGTGACGAGGCCGCTGGTAACTATAATGACGTGAATGGTGACTCACGAGACGATGACGCGCGCGTCGGTGGCGCCGTTGGGTGACGGCGCGTCGAACCGCGGCACGCGACGCTTGCTCGGTGGTGACGCCGCCGCTGGTAACTATAATGACGTGAATGGTGACTCACGAGACGATGACGCGCGCGTCGGTGGCGCCGTTGGGTGACGGCGCGTCGAACCGCGGCACGCGACGCTTGCTCGGTGGTGACGCCGCCGCTGGTAACTATAATGACGTGAATGGTGACTCACGAGACGATGACGCGCGCGTCGGTGGCGCCGTTGGGTGACGGCGCGTCGAACCGCGGCACGCGACGCTTGCTCGGTGGTGACGCCGCCGCTGGTAACTATAATGACGTGAATGGTGACTCACGAGACGATGACGCGCGCGTCGGTGGCGCCGTTGGGTGACGGCGCGTCGAACCGCGGCACGCGACGCTTGCTCGGTGGTGACGCCGCCGCTGGTAACTATAATGACGTGAATGGTGACTCACGAGACGATGACGCGCGCGTCGGTGGCGCCGTTGGGTGACGGCGCGTCGAACCGCGGCACGCGACGCTTGCTCGGTGGTGACGCCGCCGCTGGTAACTTGGGCACTAGCACTTGTAACACGCGGGAGCATACTAACGACCTTAAAACAACGAAAAAAGTTAATAACTAATTAACCGTTTAATTACACAAGGTGCCCATGAGGAAAGGGAGAAATTCTAACAGCATGTTTCTGAGACTAAAAGAAGTAAAAAAATTTAAATGAGTTTTTTGGTCAAATCTGCAAAAAAACAAAAAAAAAAATTTTTTTTTTTTTGTTTTTCACATGATTTATGATACACAAAAAAAGGATTTTGTTAATAAAACTATCGCAAAAAAGCACAAATTTCTTTTTAAAAGTTTGCTAGGTAATTAAAGTGTTTTTTGTTCATATGATGTCTGTCAATTAAGTGTGACAAGACTAAGACAACATGGTGACAAAATCGTTTCCTAAAATGCGTTTATCATACATAGCGTAACGGTCTAAAACTGTTTTAAGAAAAAATCAAATTT
Organism: Thaumatotibia leucotreta; assembly: GCA_025490895.1. Taxonomy (NCBI): domain Eukaryota; kingdom Metazoa; phylum Arthropoda; class Insecta; order Lepidoptera; family Tortricidae; genus Thaumatotibia; species Thaumatotibia leucotreta. The sequence goes on from JALPQI010003071.1 coordinate 40,061, forward strand.
TCTGTTGATTTTTTTCCCTTTCCTCATGGGCACATTGTATTTATAAGTATTGTCTCACGAAAGTTGAAATTCAATGAGGGTTTTTGATACTTTTTCTGCCGCTATGGGGAGGTGAGATGGCAGCACTGAGCCGACCGTATAACGAACTGTCAAAATAAATACGCGCATTTAATTTTCAACATATTTATAGGTTTATTTATTCTGAAATCCAGTACTTTAGTCATATTGTTACCTAAAATAAATAAATAAAATAGTTCCAAGTCAATTCTCATGAAATTAACTAAGTTATACTTAGTAATTATTTTGAATACCAGTGACTTTGAGCGCCTGTTTTAGAGTTCAATCTTCAGTTCGACGACCATGTATTAGTCGTAATCCATTACAAAATCAATTATCTTCCAAATAAAATAGAATTTCAATATTTTAGGCCTAGGTGCCTATGAATAGTATGAATCTGACAGCTGTCGAGACCAGGTGCGTACGAAGCGCCGCCTGGTGGCAGAAAAATTATCGAAAACCCTCATTAGATCACAATAATGACGTACTCATTAAGTGTTTCCTGTTGCGGCTCTCTCGGCGGCGTAGGGCTCCGCTTGCGGCGCCGCACGGTCGGCGTGAATATACGGGGCGGCTCCAAGACGGCCTGCCAAACAATATCTATATCATTTCCTACCCTTATCACATCGTACAAACAGACAATATTTATATTACATCATACCCGTATCATTATCACATAATTTAAACACAAATCCTCTTATTAATAACTGTCTCTTAACTTAGCAAGCCGCTAAGTATTGTAGTAGTAGTAGTAATAATAGTACATTACTATAGAGGACGGGAAACGAAGGGTTACAGGCCAAGTAGATATATCTGGCCGAAGGAACTGAGGCCAGATAGGGATACGCGGCCTGTAACCCTGTTTCTCGCCGAGATTTGTATAGTGCTTTTCTCAAACTTGCCATGAAATAAAACGAACTGATTTCGCCGAACCATACTATTTCATTTGTAAATAAAACATAGTATAGTATCGTAAAGATCGTAAAACATAAAAAAAAAACATTCGCGCCAAACTTTTTTTTAATCTGTTTGAGGTATCCTTTTACCTGTTGGTATAGACATTAGTTCTTAGGTTATTTTTTTTTTCTGTGGCTGAATGTCAAGACATAGTGTCACAATTTGACGTTTCAAAACAAAAGACAGTTTGTTTGCAGTCCTAGGTGTGAAATAAATACATGAAATCTCTTTACATATCACCTTAGCATATGCCACCGGATACATAGTATTTCCGGGTTTAATTTAAAGTAAGTAACATCAACATTCCGTAGCAAGTTTGAGAAAAACACTTTATTGCACAAAAACACAGAAAACAAAATAAAAAGTATGAATATTACACAGATTTGTACAAAGGCGAACTTATCCCATTAAGGGATCTCTTCCAGTTGACCTTTGAGCAATTGAAGGAGAACTGGAGATGGTAGACATCCGTAAAGGACATACGGCATTAAAAAGAAACCCAGTGTTTTCCAATTAGCTAAACTACCCTAAAACCTACTGGATATAAACTACATACTATACAATAAATAAAAAAATAAACTATACAAATATACATATATACATACATCTACAAAACCGCATTATGTCCTTTAACTTATGTATCGTTCGAGAGCCATAACTTTTTTAAATTCATCTTTAGCGATTAGTACCTATTGTTTGCCCCTTTCGGTATTATTAATGTTTATAAGAGTGAAAGGGACTAACAAACCTTAGCGGCACGCTAAGTTAGGAAACGTTTATGAGTAAGAGGATAAATAAATAGCTTATACACTTTCTTTATTACAATTACTCTCATATCTAATCAAGTATTCATAATATTTACTACAATAAACCATATATTATTTTCAGAGTTTCGTAGTAAACTTGGTACAGGAACCATATTTTTTCTCGGTTACCTCCCCTTGTAGTAAAGTGGGGATGCTTTTTTTTATTTTGCTTTAATTCTATAGTATCGTTGAATAGGTCTTTTAAAAAGAATAAGGGTCCCAAAAGAAAATTTTTACTAAAGTGAATATTTTCGGAGATAACCGCTCCAGAAGAAAAATTGTTGCGTCTAACTTTTAATCCGTGGATCCCACAAATCTGAAAAAAATCATGAATAGTGGGCTTATAGAATAATTTAACATAAAACTATTTCGAACAAAATCAGCCCAGCCGTTTCTGAATAACCACGGAACCCTGCACTGAGTATGGCCTGACATGCTCTAGGGACGGTTTCTAATAGAAATTCCCTCACATCCGGCTTCAACAGCCTCTCAACACCGTCCCCAAATGACGGTGCAACGACCGTCCCACCCTTGTGGGACCCGGCCACAGCTGCAGTAGCGGAAACGCGGGAGCAGCCACACATACGAGCCCCGATGCATATGTTCTCGTCCAGTTAGACAGTTTTTCGAGATTATCCCGTTCATCCGGGGGGAAAAGGTTTAGAGACAAAACCTTCACTATTCAATAGTAGTACTAAAGTAGTTTCTTTGAGTATAAAATATTTGGACTTAATAAATCAGAATTAAAAAAAAACTGTTTTACGAGAGGTATTTTTTAAAAAAATTTCCACAATTTTTAATTTTGTAAATAATCAATGAATGTAAAGAACGCCATTAATATTAAAGACGACATGGTACACCTGATGCATTGCGAATTTTGCGTCAAGCTTATAAGCGCGGAATTACGGTGGTGAACGAAAATATAATTTAGACACTGGTTTGTTAAAATCGATTTATTAAACAACAAAAGCGTACTTCAGATTGTTGTGTCTCTCGAAATGTAGTACATTAACCATGACTAACGTTCATACAATTTTATCATTAGCATAATGTGATCATTTTTAAAATATTCAAAAATTTGTAAAAATTGTTTCGAACTAGACAAACTCCACTGCATCGGGGCTCGTACTCCAGGAGTATCGTTTGTATATTCAGTTCCTCACCTCCGGACTGCCCGTGTTGGGAGCTTCTTCGGTCGTGGAATCCGGCTCCAGGGCGGCGCGGCGCGGACCATCCAACAGCCAGCTGGGACCTTCTAGTGGATTCTCTGATCTGGCCCTACAAATAAACGCAAACATTATGAACTGTCACAGGATCAGGGTTGCATCAACCACAACCACACTTGAATAACTTCCCATCAGGGCTCGGATACCGGTTTTTACTCCATACAAAAGAACGAAATCGAATTTCGTTCTTTTTTTCTTTGGTGTATCAATTCTTTGTTAATGAAGTAATTTAAAAATACGACGTTGGTAATTTCATAACATTTTGAGTACTACATAAAGAATATACAACATTTTAAATATTGGGCTATTTCGAGGTTTTCGAAAAAAACCGGTTCCGAGCCTTGCTTCCCATACATCAAAGTTTAGTGAATTTAATGGTGAATGAAGGTTTGATGCCACATTTTCTAATGTCAATATTTTGTTCAACTTTTGATCCATGGGTCCAAAAATCGAATGAAAAAAATAACGAGTGGGCTTATCATCATCATTATCAGCCTATGTTAGTCCACTGCTGGACGTAGGCCTCTCCTAATAACAATGCGTATAGACACATTAGGAGGTAAATGCCCATAATCGCCACGCTGGGCAAGCGGATTGGCGATCGCAGTAATGTGTCCACTATGATGACGCTGCTGCCCATCATCAATCTTGTAGAATGGTCAGTGACACTTCAATCCCTTAGTCGACTCTTACGACACCCGCAGGAGGAGTTGGGGTGGTGACAAATGTATTCTTACTGCCGTCACCACACGGCAAAGTGGCACGGCGGAGTGGGCTTATGGAATACTTTAAAATAAAACTCTTTCGAACATAATCAGCCTTTTTTGAATAACTACGGCACCCTACATTGAGCATGGCCAGACACGCTCTCGGCCGTTTGTTTAGGTCAATGACGGCAGTTACCTCCTACCGTGTTGCTACGCAATAGTACATTACATCAGAGGCCGGGAAAATGAGGATTTCCGGCCAAGTTGGTATATCGGATAGGTAACGAGGCCGGAAATCCGTTTTCACGCCAAGGCATGTGCTTTTCTCAAACATACAAAGAAATACAAAAAAAAAATAATGACAATGTTGTCGAAATTAAAAAAAAAATACTTTGCAGGCCTAGGCCTGAAAAGTGTTATGAAATTCCATTTCCATCCCAGTGAGATACTGCGCCCTAAAAGCGATAGGTACTTCCAAGTCTATTTTAAGGAACGATAAGACAATATTTCATTGCATGTTTGAGAAAAATAATATTAAATTAAGAGATCTTATTGAACAGAATCATTTAAAAACTCAGTCTAGAAAACTAAAAAAACTGGGAAAAAAAATTTCAACTCCTTGACTTGGTATTGTGTGTTTATAATGTATTTTGAGGTATTGTTTGTGTTTTCTCGACTCTGGTACTTTCGAAATTCGACTAATAGTAAACCTAATTGCAAAGACATAAGGTCCACCTTTAAGAGTACTTTTAGTAACACCTCTACAAATGCAATTCCAAGCTCTCGGTAATTTATCCATACCTTGGTGGTGTATGTTCTTCACTCTCTGGTTCTACATCTTCGGTCACTATGTCTAATCTACGCCTGAAACAAACATGAAACTCGTAGTGAATAACCCCATAATTCACATAATTATTATTTATATACCTAGTCGGTCCGAAAGTTCTGTCATAAAGGTTTTGGCGTCAAGAAAGCTAACAGGTACTATTAAATATATAACCCTATATATGGTTTTAAAGGTTGTTTAATAGTGATTGACTTTCAATAAATTTTTAGGAAAATTATTGTTTTGTTTTCGCACAAAGCCTCGTAATATGTGAAAAAAGATATGAAAAAAACACGTCAAAAACACGCGACCGATTCTAGCAATTTAAGCCCGTATTTATTTTTATTTTGTGTTCTACGGCTTTTTCGTAGCAAATCATGATAGCATAGTCTATTAGCTTTATTTTGATGTACAAGAGTCAACTGGTTTTTAACCTTAAATAGCTATTTTACGTGATTTACCAAATGCCTTTATTTCGTGATACTCAAATTTACGCGTTTTTAAGCGAAATAGTAAAATACGAAATTTTCTAGATATGACCATCTGAAGTACGAGCTTCTTAGAAATCTACATTCTAGCTTTAAAAGATATCCTATTATAGAGGTTACATAAAAACTAAACTGTTAGATTCAGATACTTGTACAATATTAGTTTTCTACACGGTGTTTTCACTTAGTTGAAGTAGTGAATTTGATGTACTCATGACGTCATCGGATATGCTTCCGGAAATTAACGTTAGAGGGCGTTGATATCAATTTCAAGATCTTGTGTTATCTGTACAGCCACTATTTTCTTTTCCGTTACGCGCAGTTAACAAAACGAAAGAAATGACAAAGTATTAGTTTTTTTTCATTACTTGGCTCTCAAAATATTTTTGTTTCATACATAGAGAAATGTAATATTAATTTAGCTATACTTGTATTTTTACTTTTGTCCAATTTGAATTCTTTAGCTACAAATATTTTAGATGCATTTAAAAAATATATTGAATGAACGGAATGTTTTTGCAAGGTCGGCCATAATTAAATTTTCGCTTTGGTTGTCTTCGATGCTTGAACTGGAAGTGCATCGAAACGATATTATTTTAGTGATTTCATATAACGACTGTGCTTGTTCTGGACTCCTATAATTGTGCTTTTCCATGTATGTACTGTACATGGATTGGATTTTTGTAAAAATGGTGCGATGCGGTTAAATGTGTTGTTTGCCTAATTGTGGTAAAATGCGTGAGCATTTTAATGTTACTCAAAACGCATATATATGCAAATTGGAAGCCATTCGCAAAAACCGTTTCAAGATGGAAATGTCCCACGAGCTCCGTTCGCCGACATTAAAAAACTGTGCTACTGTTTTTTTAATTCAACTTCAATCAAACTGATAGCAAATAATATATGATACAGATGCTTAATAAGTTAGTACCTAAAAACTTTATGGATAAGGCTAGTGTAAAAATAAAACTTGAAAGTGACATATTTTTTTTGTTTTATTGTTTCTCGATCCTAGTTCGGGCGAACAGAACTAGGTCACATAATGTGTGAACTTCTTCAGCTGATTCCAAATGAGAAATGCGTGGCAAGTTCACACTTGATGTGATCTGGTTTTGTTTGTCCATTATTTCAAAGGTTACCAATCTACAAAGCTATATATATACCTATACATATATATGTATATATATTTATGAGAAAAGTTGCCGGGAATCATCAATAGATGGCGCTGCAAGCAAAAACCTTGACTGATAACTCTATACACTACTATTCAATATACTCTATGGTTTTCTATCGGTTTTGTGAAGCATGTTTTCACAAATTGCCCGCGTGCTGACTACGGTTGAGAATCTCAAGTTAAAACAATTATAACGCAATTTTATCACCATAAAATAAGCTTTCAAAACATGCTTACGTTTTTTGTATTCGTCCTTTTTACAATGTTTTACAAGACAAACTTTATGAGAGAACTTAAGGACCGTCTAAGTCCATATTTTACAATGCATATGCTCAGAAAGTGCTCTTTTTAAGGGTAAACTTATGCACAGAAAGTGATACTTATGTGCACGTGTGCAAGAATGAATTTTCAAAGTACTTCCGCACGGCCTGGTTGGTACTGCCGAGATAGTCTGGTTTTCCTTACATAACTAAATGCATGGTAAAAGTGTTGTATGACACATGTGTTGAAATGTAGGCTTTTTTCTAACTCGTGTCGGTTTTAAAACACTATAGTCACCAACCCTAGTCCTGAAAAAGATCTACTTTTCACACTTGAATCATAATAGTACATTACGACACAAGTGCGAAAAACAGTAAATCCGAAACGAGTGGCAATGTTTTAAATCGACACGAGTTAATAAGTATTTTAGTACAGATGGTGCCTTTTTTAGGCTCTAGTGCGAGAAGTGTGTCATTTTACGTCAGGTTCAAAACTTCGGAGGACCATCTGTACTAAAAAACGTCGTACGAGACGCGTGCAAAAACGAAATTCGTAACTCGTGTCGTTTTAAACACTCCCTGTCGGTCGTGTTTTAAAACATCGCCACTCGTTTCGAATTTCATGTTTTTCGCACTTGAGTCGTAATGTACTATTTTTTTATAGGCAAGTGAGTTCTTATAAACTAGCACTTACGATGATTCGTAATCGTCATCATCAGTCATGTTGCTCATGTTTTGAGGTTCCTCTGCCGTCTCCTCCATGCTTGCTGAAAATATTATTTATTTTAGTTTAAGTTAGATTTCAGATATTTTAGATGCTACGAACAATTAAAATATTGAAGTTGCATGCCATACTAAATTGCCTTTCATAAACGGTCCTGAATTTTAGTTGACAAGTGTCACCCCCTCTTCAATGACAATGGATCACGGTAATTAATTTCAATATCAACCTCTAAAAAATTAAACCACAATTTAAAAAACATTTGTCAAAAATGTTGCGCCCAAATATGGGCGGTGTTAAGAGAAGGGTGTCCTGCCCATCTTGGTTTAATTGAACAATTATTTATGTGGGCATTTTTGAACTGGCGTTAGACGTTCATGTTATACACCTTACCACCTTCTATTGAATATGGTTGCAGTCTAGATGTTTTTAATACATAATGGTGGTAAGCTCACTGTCAAATGGGATGTCCTCTCCATTGTCACTGGCAGCAGCCTCTGGCTCAGTCTCATTGTTGTTGGGAATGTCCCGCATATCTATCCTCGTCAATGGAATGTACACATCTGAAATATACCAAAGGATATTATAGCTTGCCTGCTATGTTATATTTAATGGCTGATACTATGCTAAAAAATTCTTTGGAGGACATTGTCATAAACATTTTGGAAACATTGTTATATTATAAGCTGTGATGTCACCAACCCATGTTATGTGAGTGATATATTTATGTAATTCTTGTCTTTGATTTAAAATGATGTATTTATGCTGTAACATTAATAATCCTTATGATCAAAGTGGTCATCAATAGAAAATATGTACAAACTAAAAAAAACCCTAAATTTAAAATAAAATGTCTGTATTTTCATTCTAGCTCATCACTCATCCAATATTACTAAATCCATGTGTTGTCAACTTTTACTACGCCATTACCTAAGCTATTAATAAAACAGTACTAGAATATTCATTGAGTAATTTGATTCATGTTTGTATTTTCTATTGACTGTGCTTTATTAATCAAGACACCAGTCACAGACAGAATTCTTGGTGCATAAAGGTTATAAAGGGGTTAAATATCAGTAAAACATACCTTGTAACATGTGCATAGGTACAGCTCGTACAGTAACATTTCGACTAGAGTTTGGACTTCTAGTAGAAATTCCTAAAAATTAAAAAAAAATTACAACAATAATTTTTATACACAGATATTTATGACATGGGGTTGCATTTTAATACATATTTTAAATTCAAATTCAAATAATTTATTGTATGAAAGTGAGTAGTAATAAAGGGTGTACAGTCGTTTTGTAGTTCTTCACAATCAGCCAGTATATGGCGCACAATAATAATGGTTTATACATAAGTGTTTCATGAGGATACAGTTTTAAATTAGCATAAGGGTAAAAGCTTGTATAAGAGGGTTGAATAACTTTATGTGCTTGATATTTTATCCCAATGTGCAAGGGGCAAAATTATCAGTTTGCTAGATGAAATAATTTATTTATTTATTTATTTATTTATTTGTTTAATAGATATCATACAACATTACAGCTTACGCCAATGCGTTGTTTGACAAAGTACATTAAAAACAAAACTAAGAAAATATAATGACATACATATAATTAATTAATATCCTCGCAGAACTTCAATAAACGGGGTTTCAAAGTGGATGGCTTCTCATGAAATAAGTCGCAGTAAGGTAAAATAGTTACAAGTTTGTTCAGCAAGACACGTCCGTGTGGGATTGGGGAAAATTGGTGAGCTAACGTGCGGGCCGTCTCCTCAGCAAGGAGGTGATGGTTTCGGCTGCGCAAGTATTTATCGGGAACGAATAAAGCAACGGTCCTAGTAGTCAATTCTGTGCAATCCGAATCGCCCCTAAGAATCAGACAAATAATGTAAAGTAAGTCATAAGTGCGCCTAACCTGTAGGGAGTTGAAACCTAATGTACCGAGTAAGAATTTGGTGGGGTAGAGGAAAGGGTAGTATCCATATGTTTTCTTGTACAGGAAACGTAGAAAAACTTTTTGGACCTTTTCTAGGAGCAGGGCATGAGTTGCTTCATGTGGGCTCCAGATTATAGAGGCGGATTCGATTTTGCTCCTAACTAGTGCGGTATATAATAACTGCAGAGTTTTAGGGTTCGTAAAGTTACTTGCGTTGCGAGTGATGAAACCTAATCTTTTATAGCAGTCGGATGCAAGAGATGTGATATGTTGATTGAAAGTGAGTTTCGGATCAAAGATAACACCAAGATCTTTAACTGAGTTAACACGGGTAATTTGATTGTAGTCTAATAAATAGATATGGTGATGTGGTGTAGCAGATCGACTGAAGGACATTACGCAGCATTTAGAGGGGTTGAAAAGTAATTTGTTATTTATACTCCAGTGGAGAAGAGCGTCTATATCTTGTTGTAGTAGGTTGCAGTCATTGTGGTTGTTTATGCAGCGTATAAGCTTAAGGTCATCCGCGTAGAGTAAGCAACTAGAGTTTTGGAGCACATTTTCAATGTCGTTAATCATCAATATGAAAAACAAAGGACCGAGTATGGAGCCTTGGCTAACGCCAGACCGGGTATGGTATGGAGAAGAATCAAAACAACCGTGTCGCACAAACTGTTGTCGATCTTTGAAGTAGTCGGCAATTAGACGGAGGAGTTTCGGAGTAAAACCAATCGTAGCAAGTTTTTCTAGAAGAGTGTCATTATCGACACGGTCGAATGCCTTTTGAAAGTCAAAATATATTATGTCAACTTGGGAGCCTTGGTCTAAATATCGTGAAATAGTGTCTGTTACTAATAGTAGATTACTATTAACTGATCTTTTGGCGCGAAAACCATGTTGACAATCAGAAAGGTAGGGAGCAATTTGGATGGAGATTTTATTGTGTAAAATGGATTCAAAAACTTTAGATAAACAGGACAGAATGGCAATGGGACGGTAGTTTTCAGCTTTAGATAAGTTTTTAGTTTTTGGTATGGGCTTAACACGTGAAGTTTTCCAAATAGTGGGATATTTACTTGTAGAGATAATGAGTTTAAAAATGTGGTAGATGGGATAAAGTATAAATTCTTTGGCAGCTTTAATAATAAATGAGGGGACATTGTCAGGGCCAACTGCACTTCTAGGCCTCAGTTTGTCAATTGCAGTGTTTATGTCTTCTAAAGATATATCATTTATGTGGATTCGACTAGCCGATACAGATAAGTCATTTCGCATGGCCAAGTCAGTGTCAAGAAGCGGAGTATTGGGTAAAAATACACTAGAAAAAAATTCAGCAAAAGCTGAGGCGGCATCTGCACCTTTGTGTTCTTTGCCGTTATAAGAAATGGTAGATTCGAAACCTCCCTTTGACTTCAAACTACTGATATGATTCCAAAAATTGAGAGGGTTAGCTAAGATATTTGTTTCGATGGATCTAATATGGGCGTTGTATGCTTGGCTTATGCGCATTTTTACTTGCGTTCTTAACTCACTAAATGAATTATAGGTATAGACATCATTTGTAGATTTCCATTGCCGATGAAGTTTGGCTTTTTGGGATATTAGAGTAATGATCTCAGTTGTAAACCAGACTGGGTAGCGTCTACATTTTTTATGTGATCTTAATTTTTTAGGAATGCATTCATTGAATATGGAATACAAAGAATGGTAGAAAGCGTCCGTAGCAGTATCGACGTCAGCGGATTGATAAACAAGAGACCAGTTATTGTCTTGGAGCCTATGGTAGAGTAGATTGTAATCAGCTTTAGCAAAGTTCCAGTCCTTTGAACTGTCCAGATTACTGGGGGAAAGTAAGGACTTATGCTTAAACCGGGATAAATCATACTCGATTAAAATTTCAAGGGGTGGGTGATAGGGATCGGCGTGAGGCACTAGACCCTCACCCGTCATTTTAATAACACTTGCTGAGCAAATTTGTTGTACCAATACTACGTCAAGTCTGTTTCCGAAAGAGTTTTGAATAATATTTTTGTCTATTAAGTCGGTAAAATTTAAAAAGTAATTGTAGTACGTACATATGTTTAGAGAAGCACTATTTAAATTTAGATCTCCTAGTAAAATAAACGGTTCTGAGAGGCTATCAATTTTAGATTCAATGGTTTGAAATAGATCCATATACATTGAGTCGCAGGATTGCGGAGGCATATAAATTACAGCAATGAAAAATTTTACATTATTAAGTAAGAAGGAGCACCATAAATCTTCACCGGCGGCAGTTTCTAGCTCATGATGTCTCTGTAAGGTAATTCCGGGTCGGGCCACGAGTAAGACTCCACCTCCGCGTCGATTGGGACGATCACGACGAAGAACGGTCCACCCATCTGGAGCTACTTCAGCATCATCGACGGAATTGTCTAGGAAGGTCTCAGTAACTGCAATGACATCTGCATCTTGAGAGAGAAGAGACTGCTGCCAGTGCTGGAGCTTGGTCTTGAGGCCCCTGACGTTCTGGTAGATTAAATTCAGGCGTGAGACGTGGTGGGCTTTGTAACTAGCTTGGTGTGATCCATCAGTTTTAGAATTTAACATAGTGGGGGGCTCGAAAAAATGTCCAGGGTTTAATTCTAGCATTCAAGGGCCATACTTGTGGGGATAGACAGGTTGTGTAAAAAGCTTCCGGAATAGAGAGTTTATAAGATTTGTAGTCTCCTTTAGATTTCAGTTGTTCTACTGTACAACTGCCTGTAGGACACAGTTTTTGGAGATATTCCAGTACTTCATTGGGGCCCGATTCCATGTTCCATAGATGGACAAGCTTCCGAGGTTCAGCGGCTTTTAAGGAAGTGATTTCGGGGCCAGCAGTGCAGAGGACAGATCTCAGGTTGTTTCTTAAAGTGTCTATGTCTGTGACGGGGTTAGGCGGTGGTAAGTCTGCAACTGGTATATTACTGGAAACATTTACCGCGGTAGTGGGTGCGCTATCACAAATTTTTGCAGTTGTGTAAGTAGCAGAGGAGTTGGCGGCAGTAGAAACATATTGTGGGGAAGAACTGTGCTCGGTTGATGTCTTGGGTTTTGTTTTTGGGCGGTCAGGCTTAGCGATCGGGATCTGGTTAGTCTTAGGACAAGACTTTAAGGAACTTGCTTTCTCGTCATGTTGAGTCTGATTCAAATGCGTGATTCCGATTTCATGTTTGCCGATACGGTTGTGAAGAGAGTCAACAACTTCTGCGAATCGATTATTTAAAACTCTGACCTCTTCACGCAAGGCCTTGACTTCGAGAACGAGCTCGTGAAGCGCGTAATTTTCTAGCGTAGAATCGTCTAAGCGAGGCATGGGTTGCCTTTGCGATATGTTAGCATTGGAGTAACATTGTGGGTTTTCTTGAGGGGTAACGGTAGCACTAGAAGTGCTTGGCTTAGCTAGAGGTGTAAGCGATTTCTTGCCTTTATTGGAGCTTGATGTTTTGTCAGAAATTTGGTGGCAATTTCGGCATTTCCAATTTAATCGTTGTTCGATGGTCATCAGAGCATACCTCTTATAGCTGACGCCAATAGTTTCCAGGCAATCCAAGCAATAGCGACCGTGGCAAGATGCACAATCCAGGAACTTTCGCGGAGTCACTTTTGTTCCACATTTATTACATATGGTGGGGACCATAATTTACGTTATAGTCAGCACAAAACTAGGCAAGAACTGTAGTTAAAAACAACAAAATATAATAAATATTTAGAGAGAAAATTTTATTTATGTTTCAAGTTGACAAGCTGTCATTAATATGCGTATGTACAATACTGTAAAAACAAGCTCACTGGATAGGCCACTATGAAAAAGAGTCATAAGTAATTCTTATCAAATTAATAATAGTCTTTTAACAATTTTTTAACCCATAACCATGGCAATAAATGTCATCAAAAACTTGATTCACCCAAATATACTTACTAGAAGTATTAATATTTAAACTAGCTCTGCTCAAGGACACAACTGGCTGTATGGACTGTCCTCCCATCATCATCGGGGGAACCCGGTGCACCTTCTCCGTAGAATTACTCATGTTGCTCCACCGTGGTGACACTGTATCTACTTCTCGGTTCCTCATGTAGGTCTTAGCTAGCTCAATGGTGCGGGTGACTGCGCTGGAGGCCTGCACTAGGTGGGTGAGGGCCTGCTCGCTTGCTGATTGGAGCGCAGCATCTAGCTTTCGGGCTTCGGCGGCACTGCCGCTTTTAAGGCGCTGAAACATTACAGATCACCTCAACTACAATTTACTGAATTTAAGAAACTTTTGACTACTTAAAATTTCTAGTTGTAACTTAGTATACTTAACACATTGAAGACTAAGTAATCCTTAAATGCTTATGATATTTGGAGGCAATATTTATCACGCAAACCTCAATACGTGAGCCAAATTTGACTCATTTATATGAACTAGTTTTTGAGTTGTATGATGGGTCATGTAATATTAGGTATGGTGCTTGTCACCAGTTCTGTTAGCTAGAACTTGGCTGCTAGACCAGTTGCTACATGGATAAAAAAGCTAGAGAAATATTAAAATTAATATCACAAGATAAAAGGGCATTTTCACGGTCATTGACCTGTCAACAGCACAGCTGTTTGTTGCAATGTTAAGAAACTGTTAATCACTTACAATCACTTTGAGCCGCAGCTCATTGATCTCTTTCATTAGTTCCAACTTCTCATTTTCCCTTTGAGCCGCCGTCATCTTCCAATACTGAACTTTTTGCACCAATTCATTATTTTTCTCTTTGAGACTTTTAATTTCATCTTCTTGCGCCGCCATTAACACTTTTTAAACGAGAAAGAAACGATCACACGTTACACTTTACTGCAACATACAGGGGAAGTCCTTCACTAAACAAAGTGTTTTATTTTAATTCTGTTTCAATGTTTTCGTTCTTTCTACAAATCAAACTCAAAACGACGAAAATTAGGTAACTATAGACAATTAAAAACAGAGAAATAAATACTAGACAATAAATCGAATCTAGTTTACCATAGACAAAGCTTCGTTTGAAGACGATCACACACTCTGCGGCAACGTGCCACATTGGAGTACAGTAAATAAAAATGTTGGGTTCTTAAACTTCTTAACCCAAAAATATGTTATCTATGGAAGTATTGCCAGAATGGAGAAAATATGCCAAAATAGTTAATTCACAGGATCACTTCAATCGTAACATTTATCTTTTGCACTACATAACGCAGCAGTCTGTTATCACTGCATAAAGTACTGCTATCGATAAACGAGGTTATCTAACGCAGTCTCGAAAATTTCCTCAAAAACGGTTAATTAATTGTGCCGTGTCAAGCAAGAAATTTATTGAAATTCATGTGCGTGGTGTATTGAACACTTGTCAGCGAAATTTCAGGAGTGTTTTTAAAAGGCAATTTGTATTGATAAGTCAAGCGTCTACGATATTTTATTTTTACACAGATTTAAATATGTGTAATATACTCTATCCAACCAGCGTGTCTGTAAAAAAAGGCAACAAATATTAGTTTTCTACGGACAACTAACTCTTCTAGCCTACGTTATTTAATTTACCGGAAATAATATAATATCATATTCTTTTCTTAAAATTTCATAGTTTTCAGCATTTTATAATTTTTATATTATGGCAACTAGCTGTCGCTGCTGTCATTGATGTCAATGTCAATTGTCAATAAAAAAAAACACGTTCGCCGACGCATGGTGTTTTGAGGTTAGCTTCATTTTGTTTCGTGTTTATTAGTGAAAATGTCGTTCCGTGGTAGAGGTGGTGGAGGTGGCGGCGGCGGACGTGGCTTCGGTGGTCGAGGCGGTGGCGGCGGAGGCCGGGGAGGCCGCGGGGGCTTCGGCGGAGGGCGCGGCCGCGGCGGAGGCGGCGGTGGCTTCAGACAGCAAGATATGGGCCCCCCTGAAAGCGTGACCCCGCTGGGGCACTACGGCTGGACTGTCCAGGATGACCTAGTCTGCAAAGTAGACATTGAAGACGTCCCATACTTCAACGCGCCCATATTTCTCGAAAACAAGGAGCAAATCGGCAAAATCGATGAGATCTTCGGTAACCTGCGGGATTACTACGTTTCGGTTAAGCTAGGAGAGAATATTAAAGCGAAGAGTTTCAAAGACGGACAGCAGTTCTACATTGACCCGGCGAAGTTGTTGCCGTTGAAGAGGTTTCTACCGCAACCGCCTGGTGCGAAGCGCGGGGGTCGCGGAGGGAGAGGCGGTGGAGGGAGGGGCGGCGGCGGCGGGTTCGGGGGTCGTGGTGGCGGCCGCGGCGGTGGCGGAGGCTTCGGTGGCCGGGGAGGCGGTGGTCGGGGTGGATTCGGCGGCCGGGGCGGCGGCGGCGGCGGGGGCTACGGCGGCGGTGGCTTCGGAGGTGGTGGCCGAGGAGGAGGCTTCGGACGGGGAGGTGGCGGCCGCGGCGGTGGCTTCAGAGGCGGCCGGCGGTAGTGTGTACACAATAACTTGGACTATATTGACTATGAAAGTGAGCTGTTGGCCCTCGCCACATAGGCTAGGCTTTTTTACATTTTGTAATTATATCTTTATGTTAGCAAGCAAGTATGAGAATGTATATTGTTAACTAGGTGTCTCTGGGCCACTGTTGGCCTTAAATGTGTCTGTTTTAAATTTGGCAAAGTAGTTATAATTCTAGAGTTTTCACATAATGTCAATTGACTTCTTACCTATTGTTGTTGCACTAACCGAATGAGATCTGTGCAGGATTTTGATTAATAAAATTGATAACTCTTGTGTATAATTGCTAGGTTACAATTTCAAACTGAAAAATCCAACACATATCAGTGTCAGATATTTAATTGCTTTGTCAACTTTATGTATGTACCTAGTTAGAGTTTTAGGTAGTAACTGTTTAGGTTAAGTAAAATTTTCGGTCAAGTCTTTGTGGCGAGGGCCAATTTATTTTATAATTTTAAGTACCAATATTGTTGAGAATAAACTTCATTATTCTTGCAGCTTTTGTATTATTTTTTGTCCGAATCTTAGATAATTTCACTGCCATTAGGATCTCAACTGCTTCAACTTTTGGTTTACTCATTAACCTTCAATTACATACACAAACGGGTGTCATTTCAGTGTGAAAGATGGTACTATACAAAAAGTATGACCCTATAGTAGACCCCATATTATTGTCTGTAAAACTTTAAAGAACAACTCAAGAACTTAAGTGCTAAAATAAGATAAAACAATTATTCTGGTTTATCAATGTTAAATGAAACCTCGATATACCTACAAAAAATTAACCACACCACCATACAGATAAAAAGTACCTTTGTAAAGATGCCCCAAGGACTTGTAATGGTTATTGTTACTTAGCCTATTAATTTACTATTCAATTAAGTTATAAAATAGAATAGGGTCAATAAAAGATGATTGACTGCTTTCCTTGCTGTGCTGAATATTTTTTTCTAACTAATTGTACTTTTCTTTTCAAAAACTGACTGGATAAGCACATGTCTAAAAATATATTTTAAAACAATAGCGGACCAAGAGTCATTGGATACAGGCACCATAAGTTGTCTCAACTGTCTGCCTGAATAACAAGAAATAATAATATTAATAAAACTACTTTTCTGGGTGTCATGAGAGAATAACAAGAAAAAGGTGACTAGCCCAATGGCTAACGCTTACTTGATAAAAAAAACACCATTTGTCAATAAATTAACCAATATATTTTCCCTTATTGTATTATTTTAACTTAACATTTAAACCTACAGGTTATTCTAAATGTTCTAATTCTGCTTTGGTGCTGGGGGGTAGGTACTCAGCAGATAAAGCCTTCCCTCGATGGTTGAAAATGTAGAATGACGGCAAATTGAGCTGTGTGTCCCACTTGATGGCATTCAGCTCTGCAGCTGCATGGATCTCCCGGAGATTGCCAGCCACATTTAGGACTCCCCACATTACTGCAAACAGGCTTGTCACTGCTTGTACCACAATCTGTAGAGAAATTGTAATCATTTGAACAAAAACCAAGATTAATAGTGTTAACACTTATCAATTATATTTCGCATTACTTACATCCAAAGGTAGTCCTGTAAATTCCTGTGCCGTGATTCTTAGGTATGATCGATCTGAAATGTTAAAATTATGAGAATGTAGCCCATTTTTAAGGAAATAATATGAATATGGACTAGTTTCACTTACGTTGAGCAGCAGAAAACGCAGAATGGAATAAAGATATGAATCCAACAATGATGATCATTTTATTTAAGGATGAAGACATCTTCTTGATAATGTTCTTACTATTTTTAAACAAAAACAACAATAACTTATGGGAAATAAGTCAATAATAACAATTTATTATTGATTTAGAATGTTATCGAGATGATCAGCTTGAATAAACTCAAAGATTTATTGCAATTAATAGACAATATAATTTGACAGTTTTTCTTTTTCTTATTAGTCTGTTTTCAACATGACAATAGATTGGATATAAAGTAAATTAACGAATTAATTTTACGACGTACTTTAACGTTTGGATTTATAATTAAAAATATATATAATACACCCTAAAAGGTTATAAGAATATGATTACATGAAAAATTAAATAAGTCACACAATATCGGTATTCGGTAACCAATCGGTAACACAACTTTTGACATTTTTGTTAACTCATCACTTCACTAGTTCTGTCACGTACGTCCAACCACCGTCCACCGTCCCGTCCACGAAAAGCGGTTGAGACGACGCCGCCGCTGGGCGTATTATTTTCATTGTTTATTTCCGTATTTGATAGAATAGGTGTTATATTAATTAAACATGTCACGAAATCCAAAACTCGAAGAATTCGAAATTGAAAGAAAACCTCCTCGGTTCCAGGGGTTGCGTAGTGGCAGCGAATTCTTTTCAAGAAAGCATTCGCATTTTCTCGATAAAAATGCATCCAGGGGAAGATCGCTGAAGGGTTGGGGTAAGTTTTCCTTTGATTACTTTAATTATATGCTTAGGGCTTAAGTTTCTTTTAAAAGAGGAATATATATTTAATAGCGATGTATGAAAACAATGAGGGTGTGGCTTACTTATGCAAAAAGTTCGTGTCGAGTTTCACAGTTCGTAAACAACTTTTCGGATGACTCGATTGAAACTCTTTCTTTTCTTTTATTAGTTATCCACTGTATCCGTACACATACCTTTTAAATTTCACATTTTATAACAACATGAAACTAACAAAACTGTCTAATTAATACATAGAAAAACAATAAAATATTTGAAATATGAGCGTAATAATATTACCATCTTAAAGGCAAGCGTTCATGCTGGTATTGCAGACTTTCAATGATGTAGGTAATTGCTTATCATTAGTCCATGATGATGTATGCTATAGGTATAAAGAATCTTGAAAAATTGTTATGATTTATTTTTAAGAAGTTAGTTTATTTTCCTAAAATTTCCCTAAATTTATAAATAAACCTAAAAAAACTTTTAAATATAATACAAATGTCATTAAAATAGCAATACATTTCAAAAAAAAAAACCTTAACTAAAAATAATTGCAAATAGTAATTAGTCAAAGTTCGCACCGCCTCCGGTGCAAAACTGCCCATAATGCTTGCGGCATTACCTCGTTGGATCGCTATGGCCAGCCTTTGCACCAAAAACGATTCGGAGCGCGGGTCTTCCCCCTTCAACTTTAGTCGACGGCCCAAGTCACGCACAAAACGCCTCGCGTCCGCGCCCCAGCAGCCCGCCGTCTCCACCGCAAAAGGAACAAACGAGTACCCCGGGCCCAGGGGTGCATACTTTTGCCGCTTTGACGCCGCCTGGAATTCCGCCGCAGCCGCAGCGCCGCGGGTTGTTCGCCCAATGTGAGAAGCGGCGAAGGTGTCGACACACGTAGCGTCCCACACCAAACACCGCCCCCTCTCCCACGGAATCAACGTCAGGCCATCCGGGCGCTTGCCATCTGTGCGGCTAAGACCCGGAGGCTCGAGAACGGACGGCACACCAGCCGACTTTAGTGCCCTCTGGACGATGTCGTTGAGGGCATGGTGACGCGGATGCCTGCCAGTACAACGACGGCAACTCAAAGCATGGTGCCCGTCAACCCCCACCATGGAGCCGCAGATGCATAAATGTGGTTGACATACATCGCAGCTCAGGCGGAGAGCAACGGACACCCGCAAAGAGTCACCGTCGAGTAAAGTACCTAATTGAGGCGAAGGTAGCGCGTGTAACCATGCCCCTGACTCTTGCCGCGACACAGCCAAAAGTCTAGCCCGGTTAACACCCACAGAATCATCGACAAGACCCCCAATCACAGTCCTGCACCCCACATCATCCTACGCCCGTTGCACTGTGGGATTTTGTGGCACGGTGGCTCCAGGATTTAGGGCCAGCCATTCCCTTAAAGCATTTTTTACTTTTCCTAAATAAATATACTAGGTACTCAAAAGAAAATAAGGGCCATCTTGAGACTGCTACTTTATTTAAGTTTATTAAAATAAAATAAGCCTTTATTATTGACCTTATTTAAGTTTATTAAGCTAATCTAAATGAGTTTTATTTGTTTATTCATTAATTGTTACAGCAACAAACTAAAAAATAAATGCATGTTTCTTGGTTTGTTTTCATGTTTTAAAAATAGTAGTCACTATTTATGAGTATTATAGACATCATATAAACCATATTTTAGCTCCTTCTACATATAGTATCCTCCTCCTATAGGTTATACAAATACTATTTATATTTTATCCACTTAAAGTGTTTTATTATTTTTATTTGTGGATTAAGAAAATTAAATAGTGATAAACTCAGGAACGCAGATGGTGGATTGTTTAAAACATTTGTCTGTATGACATTTTCTGGAATGGGTTTGCAGCGGAAATAGTTCAGTATGCTCTCGAAATTTATTTTTGAGCTTTGCTATGGGACCGTGTTCAAGAGTCTTTCGAGCATCATTATAGTGAAAGCTTACATAGCTTCCCGCATAGTGTGTGGCCTAAGATGCCTGGTCACCAATTTGTATTGTATAATCGGTAGGTTTATGGAACTCAACAAAATTAGATGTTACGCCTATTTTGCATGAGACATATATTTGATTAGGTTTTTACAAAAAAATATTGCCGTCTCATTGCTGTGCTTTCCAAAACTGATGTGTTGAATTTTAGACTTAGAAATTGTAACCTAGCAACAACACCATGATATCAATTCAATTAATCAAAATCATGCACATATTAAATTTGGCAAGTGCAATGACGTCTGTTGTTCAAACCCAGTGAAGAAGGTCTTAGGCCTTGGTCGTTTTCACCCGCCGGCCGCAGCCGACGACGTCCAGTCGGCCGCAGCGTGTGAATGGTGTATTCGGGAATGTTCGGGAGTGGTCGTTTTCGCCCGCCGCGTGCGGCGTCCCCGCGCCGCCCGCTACTGCCGCCCGCTGGCCGCCGCGTCTCTAGTCATTTTGGAGCATTGCGGCGTGTGGACGCTCGGACAATATGGATAAATTTACAAAGGAAAGTGACGAGTTTTTGATTTCCGCCCGTGTGATAGTCGAAAATATTCCACAAATTATAGTTCATTATCATTTAAATGCCTAGTGATCAAAATATTGTAGGCACCCTCCGTTTTTCTACATTTAAATATGTTGTTCTTCTTTTTCTTCTGCTTTCTAATACTATTAGATAGTCCTCCTCCTCTTCTTCCTTAAGCAGTAGATATGCTATAGTTTTTTCCGTCACACACGTCCGTTCACAAACAAAACCCTCGGAAACTGCCGCGATTGGCCGCCGCGGCTACGATCTCAAAACGACCATAATACCCAGTTCACACGCTGGCCGCGGCGGCCGGCGTCTGTCGTCGGCCGCACGCGGCGGCCGGCGGCTGGTCAAAACGACCGAGGCCTTATTGGGTTTATTTAATTGCTCATTCCCTTAGATTGGCCTACACTGGGCCTATGGTGAGAGTCAGAATGGCGGGTGTACCTCTACAAATACAAAATTGGACTATACTAAAAAAATGTACTCAAAATGTACTATTTAGTACCTATTTAAAAAAAAATTGTACCCCTCCGTACAAAAAGTTATTACAATGTTCAGGTACACCCGCCGTTCTGACTGTCAAGACGGCGGGTGTATGCTGGTTTACCGGGAAGCTATTGATTATCGACAAATCCTATTGACTCAAAAAAATGTACTAAATTTGTACTTTCATATGCAGTATAAATTTTAGTAATATAATTTGTAATCGCGGAGTTATGCAAATTTACTTTTTTCAATTCTTCGTCTTCTTCCTAGCGTTTATTTCCCGGTTTTCTACGGTTCAAGGAAAAAAGAATTTAAGTAGGTATGTAAGTGTATCTAACTAAGTACCTACTCACTTATTTTTTTAACTCTAGAGAAGAACGAATGTCGATTCACTAAAGCTGGCGCAGATTTGACAGATTTTCTATGAAAATAGCTGTCACTCAGTACAAATTCCGCGCCAGCTTTAGTAAATCGAAGTATTACACTTGTAAATAAAAAGTAAATTTGCATAACTCCGCGATTACAAATTATATTACTAATATTTAAACTGCATATGAAAGTACAAATTTAGTACATTTTTTTGAGTCAATAGGATTTGTCGATAATCAATAGCTTCTCGGTAAACTAGCATACACCCGCCGTCTTGACAGTCAGAACGGCGGGTGTACCTGAACATTGTAATAACTTTTTGTACGGAGGGGTACAATTTTTTTTTAAATAGGTACTAAATAGTACATTTTGAGTACATTTTTTTAGTATAGTCGAGTTTTGTATTAATAGAGGTACACCCGCCATTCTGACTCTCACGGCCTATGTGTATTGGCGTCTTATTGGCAGTACCTTAACCCTTTTCGTCTTGGTGGTCAACTGTAACAACCACCTAGTATAATTGAAAATGCATCTTAATGTGGAGTATGTTAGTATTCATATTTGAATGACTGGTGACAGATACCCGTGACACAAAGAGTTAATGGATGAGAATGGTGATAGTCATTTTTGATAAAAACATAACTCGGAACTTATTTATTAAGCTCAACAATCAAAATCAGGAACATATACTTATATCCAATGTACCAGTTGGATTAACCATTATAAAATAAATAAGATTAATGAGATTGCAGGCACTTGTGTAACAAAATCCAATTAGAAGAAGCCTTATAAGTTGATTAATTGGGGGTCAGACAGTAGGGAGTTAATTGAAGGGGGGTATGTGTAATATATAAAACATAGAACACACAGTTTAGACTGGAGGTCATGAATCACTTTGAGTTAAAGAGGGAGAAAGTGAAGTGAGTTATAAAAGCTCACTATGACTGTCTTCTTAATTACTCTTTGAAACTGTTTTAGCATCTTACTATCTTCTTGCATCATAAGACTCAAGCAAGAAATAAAAGGCTTTTTTTAGAGGTTTTATTCAATATTTTAGATTTGTGTTTTTTTCAAGTACTTTATATTATTCTATATAAATTATAAATATTAGTTGTCATAATATACCAAAGAGTTTTCTCTCTCTGTCTTAAGACCGATAAGACCGAGGGGCCGAGCGGTACAGGCATCAGCTGCGAAAGCTAAGTATGTGGGTTGGATTCCCACTTTTTTAAAGATTTATTTAATTTTTCGTGGCAATTTCTGTAGCGTTCAAAATGTTGACCAACTCAACTGTTCACAGGTAAACTCCTCCTGTTCTACCTGATCTTCTACTCTTCGCTGGTGCTGCTCTTCGCCATCTGCATGACTGCCTTCCACCAGCAGTTCATCAATCCTCGAGTACCGAGACTGCAGGTGGGCTATACAAACATTTAAGATTAAAAACCGCGTAAGGAAAAATACGAATTGAACTTGTCTCAACGATTCACTGTAAGGGGGTCAATCACGTTTTTTGTTATTCTGTCACGTCATCCAAGGGTACAAAAGGGTCAAACTCAAAATCATGTTAAGAGTCTTTCCGATGGTCATTTAAAAAGTTAAGGGCTATGAGATTTGTATGATAAAAATCACGACTACACTCCTACCAGTTGCTTACTATTGGCCACAGGAAAGGGGCTCTACAGTTCAGCTTTTTCTTTTCTGTGGTCGATAGTTAAAGCCTTAAATGGAGCAGACAAGTCTTGGAGTGGAGACCTCGAACGACCTGCCCGGTGGGTCGCCCTCCCGCCAGATGGACCGACGATCTAAATAAAGTGGCGGGAAGTGGTTGGATGCGGAGAGCTGAGGACCGAGTATGGTGGCGCGAATAGGGGAAGGCCTATGTCCAGCAGTGGACGACTGTGGGCTGATGATGATGATGATGAAGCCTTAAACTGAATAAAGACACACTATTACCAAACTGAATACTTACAGCCTAATTTGTAATAGTTATTACTCGTGATTAGATATTGTTAACCCATCTTCTGTGGATGCTAAGGATCAGATGCATTTTGAATTCAAACTATGAACCACTTCGAACTCAATACATATTGTAAGGATTGCAATCAAAGAAAGACGAAGAGTTAAAGAATATATATCACAAACACAAAAACTATGCATATACAGGGTGATCTTAGGGTTAGTGAACAGGCTGAAAACAGCAGTAATGAAAATTAATACGGAAACGTAACACTGCATAAACAATCGTCCACATTTCAGCAAGAGTACAGCGTAATCGGGACCAGCCCCGGGCTGGGCTTCCGGCCGCTGCCGCCGGATGTGCGGAGCACCCTCATCTGGTACAAGGGCACGGGCTACGACAGCTACAAGTACTGGGAGGACGAGCTCAAGAACTTCCTGTCAGGTAACTTAAGATTCATCATCTAGTCTTAGCCGATTTCGGCCACGGCGACTGGTTAGGCGAACTTATCCCTTACAGGTATAATCTGTTTGAGGGTATTTCTCAGAGCGCAAACGGACATCTCATTCATCTGGCCATGTTTTTTTGGAAGTGGCTGCATCTTTTGGTACAATTTTCGGTCGTCAGATACAGCACCCGATTCTCTATAAGACAACCAAAACCAACCTCAAATCATTCAGCCACTTCCAAAAAACGTGACCAGATGAATGAGATGTCCGTTTACGCTCTGAGAAATGCCCTTGAATTGTTGTGTATTTTTTTGTGTACAATAAATAATTTACATCCACACATACAAACATAATTTGTAAGCGCTTTGGGAAAACTGTAACGCATATAAATATTATAAATGCGTAATAAATAAATAAGCAAAAAAATAAGGGACTTCAAATATCGTCTTTGGCGGTTAAATTAGATTAAATTAGAGTAGATTTTTTTTCTCTCTCTTGATAATGTCAGACGATTCGAAAATGCTTATCAATAAGCTTACTTGAATAAAGAATAGTTTGACTTTGACTTTAAAATAATTATTTTTTAAATATAAACATGATTTCCCCCGTGTGGTGACGGCAGTAAGAATACATATGTCACCACCCCAACTCCTCCTGCGGGTGTCGTAAGAGTCGACTAAGGGATTGAAGTGTCACTGACTATTATTTGATAAAAGATTGATGACGGGCAGCAGCGTCATCATAGTGGACACATTACTGCGATCGCCAATCCGCTTGCCTAGCGTGGCGATTATGGGTATTTACCTCCTAATGCGTCTATACGTCCAGCTATCATACTATACACGGTGTTACGTCAGCATTCCGAAAGATTTTAATGCTGGATTCCTGACCATATTTAAAGTCTTTAATGTTATATAAAATTTCCTGGATTCGGCTTGGTTTCAGAGATAATCAACCTTTTTTCGAAATAAGTTTTTCGACGTAACTCGTCATTTAACTTCTTTTGGATTACAATGTGTTCTAATATTACCACACCTTTTGCCTGACAATCAAAAAATACGAATAGACTTGACGAAATAACCTCTACCTAAAAAAAACAATTGAAATAAATAATTTAAACAAATTGTTGTTATGATAAAAAGTACTGGAAATGTTAAAAAGTATTCAAATCGGCCTAAAAAAAAAGATTTTTTTTTGTTGGAATTGACATTAGGTCTCATAATATTTTTAGTTTCTTTTGATGTCTAGAATGCATAGTTAAAATCTTTCGCAATGCTCGCGTAACACCGTATATAGCTACCATAGGCTTAACTATCATAGGCTGATGATGTTTTCCCCAGTATACAAGCAGAAAGGTCAAACCGCCGGCGCCGGACAGAACATCTTCAACTGCGACTGGAGCCGATCGCCGCCGCCCGGCAAGGTGTGCGACGTCGACATCCGCAGCGGATACGAGCCCTGTATAGAGGAGAACCACTTCTCCTTCCACAAGTCCTCGCCCTGCATATTCTTGAAGCTAAACAAGTGAGTCTGCCCCACCCTGTATATTCTGGAAGCTAAACAAGTGAGTCTGCCCCACCCTGTATATTCTGGAAGCTAAACAAGTGAGTCTCTGCCTCATCCTGTATATTCTTGAAACTAAACAAGTGTGTCTGCCCCACCCTGTATATTCTGGAAGCTAAACAAGTGAGTCTCTGCCCCACCCTGTATATTCTTGAAGCTAAACAAGTGAGTCTCTGCCTCACCCTGTATATTCTGGAAGCTAAACAAGTGAGTCTCTGCCTCATCCTGTATATTCTTGAAACTAAACAGGTGAGTCTGCCTCACCCTGTATATTCTTGAAGTTAAACAAGTGAGTTTCTGCCCCACCCTGTATATTCTTGAAGCTAAACAAGTGAGTCTGCCCCACCCTGTATATTCTTGAAGCTAAACAAGTCAGTCTCTGCGATATCGCATACTCAGCAGAAAAGTAACCAATAATCTACGGATCGCTGAAAATGGCAGTGAGCCCACATTGCACTTAGAATCGATGGCCGTTGGGACGGAAAGCGTGGTAGGTAGGTGGGTGGACTGATGACTTGGTGAAGATCGCAGTCCGCTAGAAGTGCAGCGCAGTAACTGATCATTGTGGCAATCTTTGGTGGCCTAAGTTCGGCAGTAGGCGTCTTTCGGCTGGTATGATCATGAAAAAGTGGTTCAACTACAATTCCGCCGCCCGGCAAGGTATGCGATGTGAACATTCGCAGCGGATACGAGCCCTGTATAGAGGAGAACCACTTCTCCTTCCACAAGTCCTCGCCCTGCATATTCTTGAAGCTGAACAAGTGAGTCTCTGCCTCATCCTGTATATTCTTGAAGCTAAACAAGTGAGTCTGCCCCACCCTGTATATTCTGGAAGCTAAACAAGTGAGTCTCTGCCTCACCCTGTATATTCTTGAAGCTAAACAAGTGAGTCTCAACCTCACCCTGTATAATCTTGAAGCTAAACAGGTGAGTCTCTGCCTCACTCTGTATATTCTTGAAGCTGAACAAGTGAGTGTCTGCCTCATCCTGTATATTCTTGAAGCTAAACAAGTGAGTCTCTGCCTCATCCTGTATATTCTTGAATTTAAACAAGTGAGTCTCTGCCTCACCCTGTATATTCTTGAAGCTAAACAAGTAAGTCTCTGCCTTACCCTGTATATTCTTGAAGTTAAACAAGTGAGTCTCTGCCTCACCCTGTATATTCTTGAAATTAAACTAGTGAGTCTCTGCCTCACCCTGTATATTCTTGAAGTTAAACAAGTGAGTCTGCCTCACCCTGTATATTCTAGAAGTTAAACAAGTGAGTCTCTGCCTCACCCTGTATATTCTTGAAGTTAAACAAGTGAGTCTCTGCCTCACCCAGTATATTCTTGAAGCTAAACAAGTGAGTCTCTGCCTCACCCTGTATATTCTTGAAGCTAAACAAGTGAGTCTCTGCCTCACCCAGTATATTCTTGAAGCTAAACAAGTGAGTCTCTGCCTCACCCTGTATATTCTTGAAGCTAAACAAGTGAGTCTCTGCCTCACCCAGTATATTCTTGAAGCTAAACAAGTGAGTCTCTGCCTCACCCTGTATATTCTTGAAGCTAAACAAGTGAGTCTCTGCCTCACCCTGTATATTCTTGAAGCTAAACAAGTGAGTCTCTGCCTCACCCTGTATATTCTTGAAGCTAAACAAGTGAGTCTCTGCCTCACCCTGTATATTCTTGAAGCTAAACAAGTGAGTCTCTGCCTCACCTTGCTTTCGCGTATAATTACACGTCACCCGAGACATTTCCCACTTTAACGGTCTTGGCATGTAATCTACTATTTCACAAACATGCAATGAAATATTGTCTTTACGTTCCTTAAAATAGATTCGAAGGTATCGCTTTTAGGGCGCAGTAACTCTCTGGGATGGAAATGGAATTTCATAACACTTTCATAACACTTAGGCCTGCAACTTTTTTTTTTATTTCAACAACATTGTCATTTGTTTTTGTATTTTTTTGAATGTTTGAGAAAAGCACTATACATGCCTCGGCGTGAAAACAGATTACCGGCCTCGTTACTTATCCAACTTGGCCGGAAATCCTCATTTTCCCGGCCTCTGATGTAATGTACTATTTTATCTTTTTGTGTTGTAGAATCTACGGCTGGCGGCCGGAGTTCTACGAGCGGCACGCATTACCCGCCGACATGCCAAGCGAACTGCAGGAACACATTCGTAACAATAATCAGGTAACTCGCACCTAGCCAACTAACATTACAATGTATGTAGGAGCCAATCAACTTTAGATTAGCTCTTTAGACTATTTTGTCCGGTAACGCAGGTGACAATTACTAGTGTAGTTCGACTAAAAGCTATATATCGGAAAGCTTCAATTAACGTACCAAGCAGCCTGGTAAATTTAACGGAATAAAAAAAAATACGGTGTATTTATTGTGCTTGTTTGGTAAGCTAGGAGGCATTTATGAATAACGGGTTAATTTATAACTAATGTTTTAAAATACAGCTTTGAAGTAATACTACCATATGCAGTCAATTAATTAAGCGTAGTTATGCACAAACCGACCAAGTTCTATTTTTTGACAATGCAGAAAGCAACCAAACTTAAAGTGTTAAAGCTTAAGTCAGATTGACAAAAAATTTACCATAGTTATACAGAAAGCGACCACCTTCGATGTTTTGACAATGCAGAAAGCAACCAAACTCCTTATGTTAAAGCTTAAGTCAGATCGACAAAAAATAGTAACTATGGTCAATTAAAGTTAGTCGCTTTCTGCAAAAGTATGGCAAATTTTTCAACTGCTAATTTTCTTGTAGACGAACATGGTCTGGATCTCCTGCCAAGGCGAGACCCCAGCCGACCGCGAGAACATCGGCCCAGTCCGCTACCTGCCGTACAGAGGGTTCCCGGGGTACTTCTACCCGTACGAGAACGCTGAGGGCTATCTCAGCCCGTTGGTGGCTTTACACTTAGAGAGGCCGCGGAGTGAGTATATATCACACATCATCAGCCTATGATAGTCCACTGCTGGACGTGACCGTCAACATCGGCCCAGTCCGCTACCTGCCGTACAGAGGGTTCCCGGGGTACTTCTACCCGTACGAGAACGCAGAGGGCTATCTCAGCCCGTTGGTGGCTTTACACTTAGAGAGGCCGCGGAGTGAGTATATATCACACATCATCAGCAAACCCCGGATGACGGGAGCAAAAATGCGTTTGTCACTAGTGCTTAGTTAAATATCGACTATTCTATCGACATCCATACCAACATTTTATGAATTAGAAATGTATTCATCAACAGTAATTTATGCAACCGTACGTAATCAGAGGCATTGCGATCTAAAATTGATAAACAATAATATATCAATAATACCTAGTACCATAGGACAGTTACAAAACCGAAATTAAAATCTAAAAAGCAGCTTGAATGTCGTTCAGAATTTCAAAGTGCACTTGTTAAGATTACTTTTACATCCTCAAGGCGAAATTATTCACAAAAAATATAGAATGTGTTGACTAAAAAAATTGGTGAATTCATATTAAAAATCTTATATATTTTTTGATATCTGGAAAAGAAGTGGAACTACTACGGAAACATAATTAGCATAATCTATAAATTTCAAATTAAAAAATCGTTCATATGGATGTCGATAGAATAGTCGACATTTTATTAAGCACTAGTGAAAAGTTCATTTTTGCCCCCGTCGTCCGGGCTTTGATCATCAGCCTATGATATTCCACTGCTGGACGTGACCACAGAACATCGGCCCAGTCCGCTACCTGCCGTACAGAGGGTTCCCGGG
The DNA here is from genome assembly GCA_025490895.1 of Thaumatotibia leucotreta. Lineage (NCBI taxonomy): Eukaryota > Metazoa > Arthropoda > Insecta > Lepidoptera > Tortricidae > Thaumatotibia > Thaumatotibia leucotreta. Next base: position 69,310 of record JALPQI010003071.1, read on the forward strand.
GTACTTCTACCCGTACGAGAACGCAGAGGGCTATCTCAGCCCGTTGGTGGCTTTACACTTAGAGAGGCCGCGGAGTGAGTATATATCACACATCAGCCTATGATAGTCCACTGCTGGACGTGACCGTCAACATCGGCCCAGTCCGCTACCTGCCGTACAGAGGGTTCCCGGGGTACTTCTACCCGTACGAGAACGCAGAGGGCTATCTCAGCCCGTTGGTGGCTTTACACTTAGAGAGGCCGCGGAGTGAGTATATATCACACATCAGCCTATGATAGTCCACTGCTGGACGTGACCGTCAACATCGGCCCAGTCCGCTACCTGCCGTACAGAGGGTTCCCGGGGTACTTCTACCCGTACGAGAACGCAGAGGGCTATCTCAGTCCGTTGGTGGCTTTACACTTAGAGAGGCCGCGGAGTGAGTATTATTATTTATTTATTGGATAACCAACAGCACATTAAACATTCTTAGGCAACAACATTTGTAAACAAGAGGCCAATTATAGGTTCTCACAAATAGAAACTAAATAAAAATGAACTTCACTAAAAGTACAAATTCTGCGTAGGCTAGGCAAGTACACACAAAGAAAAATATAAAATAAAAAACAGTAAAAATAAAAAAAAGGGACAAGGTCACTCAAAGAATTTAAGCGTCAGATTACGGCGTAAAGACTGAGTATTTATATTAAACACATCAATGTCGTGCTCTCTAGACAGCATGTTAAGCGTTCTACCCGCGCGAACGAGAAAGCTATTACGTCCGTAGTTCGAAGATGCAAGGCGAACAGAGATGGGGGGATATATATCACACATCATCAGCCTATGATAGTCCACTGCTGGACGTGACCGTCACAACATCGGCCCAGTCCGCTACCTGCCGTACAGAGGGTTCCCGGGGTACTTCTACCCGTACGAGAACGCAGAGGGCTATCTCAGCCCGTTGGTGGCTTTACACTTAGAGAGGCCGCGGAGTGAGTATATATCACACATCAGCCTATGATAGTCCACTGCTGGACGTGACCATCAGAACGGCCCAGTCAGCTACTTGCCGTACCCATTGATTTAGAATATATAAGTGGATCCCCAAACAGCTCAAAAAAATGGCCCCAAAAAATGGGCTGCAGAAGTAAATATTGCGGTCCTTTTGCTCCGCTATTCAGTTCTGACAGTTGACATTTGGTCACCTTACGGTATAGCATCATTATTCCTTAAACATAAAAAGTTTCTACTATTTTGCGGTGTTGTTCGCAAATTTGACACTTATTGCTCACTTCACAAAGTTTTTTATTCTTTGAGTTTTTTTTATTATAGTTTATTGTAAGTGAGCGTTATTAGCTTCAACTGAAACATGATAGAAATGACTTTTAGTGCCACTTTTCTTGGTTTTTTTGTTTGGCTCTGTGCGTCCATTTATTATTTAATGTCATTGGCCGTACCGCGGCTTCCCGGGGTACTTCTACCCGTACGAGAACGCAGAGGGCTATCTCAGCCCGTTGGTGGCTTTACACTTAGAGAGGCCGCGGAGTGAGTATATATCACACATCAGCCTATGATAGTCCACTGCTGGACGTGACCGTCAACATCGGCCCAGTCCGCTACCTGCCGTACAGAGGGTTCCCGGGGTACTTCTACCCGTACGAGAACGCAGAGGGCTATCTCAGCCCGTTGGTGGCTTTACACTTAGAGAGGCCGCGGAGTGAGTATTATTATTTATTATTTATTTATTGGAAAACCAACAGCACATTAAACATTCTTAGGCAACAACATTTGTAAACAAGAGGCCAATTATAGGTTCTCACAAATAGAAACTAAATAAAAATGAACTTCACTAAAAGTACAAATTCTGCGTAGGCTAGGCAAGTACACACAAAGAAAAATATAAAATAAAAAACAGTAAAAATAAAAAAAGGGACAAGCTCACTCAAAGAATTTAAGCGTCAGATTACGGCGTAAAGACTGAGTATTTATATTAAACACATCAATGTCGTGCTCTCTAGACAGCATGTTAAGCGTTCTACCCGCGCGAACGAGAAAGCTATTACGTCTGTAGTTCGAAGATGCAAGGTGAACAGAGATGGGGGGATATACATATATCACACATCATCAGCCTATGATAGTCCACTGCTGGACGTGACCGTCAACATCGGCCCAGTCCGCTACCTGCCGTACCGAGGGTTCCCGGGGTACTTCTACCCGTACGAGAACGCAGAGGGCTATCTCAGCCCGTTGGTGGCTTTACACTTAGAGAGGCCGCGGAGTGAGTATATATCACACATCATCAGCCTATGATAGTCCACTGCTGGACGTGACCGTCAACATCGGCCCAGTCAGCTACCTGCCGTACAGAGGGTTCCCGGGGTACTTCTACCCGTACGAGAACGCAGAGGGCTATCTCAGCCCGTTGGTGGCTTTACACTTAGAGAGGCCGCGGAGTGAGTATATATCACACATCATCAGCCTATGATCAACCTCCGTAGCCTAGTTGGTAGTGACCCTGCCTACGAAGCTGGAGGTTCCGGGTTCGAATCCCGGCGAGGGCATTCTTTGTGTATTTATTTATCACAAATGTTTGTTCCTTGGTCATGGCTGTCTATGTATTTAAGTATCTAAATGTATCTATCTATTATATATTTATATCGTCGCCTGGTACCCACATCACAAGCCTTAATTGAGCTTACCGTGGGACTAGGTCGATTTGTGTAAGATGTCCCAAGATATTTATTTATTTATGATAGTCCACTGCTGGACGTGACCTTGAAAACATCGGCCCAGTCCGCTACCTGCCGTACAGAGGGTTCCCGGGGTACTTCTACCCGTACGAGAACGCAGAGGGCTATCTCAGCCCGTTGGTGGCTTTACACTTAGAGAGGCCGCGGAGTGAGTATATATCACACATCATCAGTCTATGATAGTCCACTGCTGGACGTGACCGACAGAACATCGGCCCAGTCCGCTACCTGCCGTACAGAGGGTTCCCGGGGTACTTCTACCCGTACGAGAACGCAGAGGGCTATCTCAGCCCGTTGGTGGCTTTACACTTAGAGAGGCCGCGGAGTGAGTATATATCACACATCAGCCTATGATAGTCCACTGCTGGACGTGACCGTCAACATCGGCCCAGTCCGCTACCTGCCGTACAGAGGGTTCCCGGGGTACTTCTACCCGTACGAGAACGCAGAGGGCTATCTCAGTCCGTTGGTGGCTTTACACTTAGAGAGGCCGCGGAGTGAGTATTATTATTTATTTATTGGAAAACCAACAGCACATTAAACATTCTTAGGCAACAACATTTGTAAACAAGAGGCCAATTATAGGTTCTCACAAATAGAAACTAAATAAAAATGAACTTCACTAAAAGTACAAATTCTGCGTAGGCTAGGCAAGTACACACAAAGAAAACAATAAAATAAAAAACAGTAAAAATAAAAAAAAGGGACAAGCTCACTCAAAGAATTTAAGCGTCAGATTACGGCGTAAAGACTGAGTATTTATATTAAACACATCAATGTTGTGCTCTCTAGACAGCATGTTAAGCGTACTACCAGCGCGAACGAGAAAGCTATTACGTCTGTAGTTCGAAGATGCAAGGCGAACAGAGATGGGGGGATATATATCACACATCATCAGCCTATGATAGTCCACTGCTGGACGTGACCGTCAACATCGGCCCAGTCCGCTACCTGCCGTACAGAGGGTTCCCGGGGTACTTCTACCCGTACGAGAACGCAGAGGGCTATCTCAGCCCGTTGGTGGCTTTACACTTAGAGAGGCCGCGGAGTGAGTATTATTATTTATTATTTATTTATTGGAAAACCAACAGCACATTAAACATTCTTAGGCAACAACATTTGTAAACAAGAGGCCAATTATAGGTTCTCACAAATAGAAACTAAATAAAAATGAACTTCACTAAAAGTACAAATTCTGCGTAGGCTAGGCAAGTACACACAAAGAAAAATATAAAATAAAAAACAGTAAAAATAAAAAAAAAGGGACAAGCTCACTCAAAGAATTTAAGCGTCAGATTACGGCGTAAAGACTGAGTATTTATATTAAACACATCAATGTCGTGCTCTCTAGACAGCATGTTAAGCGTTCTACCCGCGCGAACGAGAAAGCTATTACGTCTGTAGTTCGAAGATGCAAGGCGAACAGAGATGGGGGGATATATATCACACATCATCAGCCTATGATAGTCCACTGCTGGACGTGACCGTCAACATCGGCCCAGTCCGCTACCTGCCGTACCGAGGGTTCCCGGGGTACTTCTACCCGTAGGAGAACGCTGAGGGCTATCTCAGCCCGCGTTGGTGGCTTTACACTTAGAGAGGCCGCGGAGTGAGTATATATCACACCATCAGCCTATGATAGTCCACTGCTGGACGTGACCACAGAACATCGGCCCAGTCCGCTACCTGCCGTACAGAGGGTTCCCGGGGTACTTCTACCCGTACGAGAACGCAGACGGCTATCTCAGCCCGTTGGTGGCTTTAGGAGCCCCGATGCATATGTTCTCGTCCAGTTAGACAGATTTTCGAGATTATCCCGTTCATCCGGGGGAAAAGGTTTAGAGACAAAACCTTCACTATTCAATAGTAGTACTAAAATAGTTTCTTTGAGTATAAAATATTTGGATTTAATAAATCAGAATTTAAAAAAAAAACTATTTTACGACAGGTATTTTTTTAAAATTTTTTTCACAATTTTTAATTTTGTAAATAATCAATGAATGTAAAGAACGCCATTAATATTATAGACGACATGGTACACCTGATGCACTGCGAATTTTGTGTCAAACTTATAAGCGCGGAATTACGGTGGTGAACGAAAATATAATTTAGACACTGGTTCGTTAAAATCGATTTATTAAACAACAAAAGCGTACTTCAGATTGTTGTGTCTCTTGAAATGTAGTACATTAACCATGACTAACGTTCATACAATTTATCATTAGCATAACGTGATAATTATATTCAAAAATTTGTAAAAATTGTTTCGAACTAGACGAACTCCACTGCATCGGGGCTCGTACACTTAGAGAGGCCGCGGAGTGAGTATATATCACACATCATCAGCCTATGATAGTCCACTGCTGGACGTGACCGTCAACATCGGCCCAGTCCGCTACCTGCCGTACAGAGGGTTCCCGGGGTACTTCTACCCGTACGAGAACGCAGAGGGCTATCTCAGCCCGTTGGTGGCTTTACACTTAGAGAGGCCGCGGAGTGAGTATTATTATTTATTATTTATTTATTGTAAAACCAACAGCACATTAAACATTCTTAGGCAACAACATTTGTAAACAAGAGGCCAATTATAGGTTCTCACAAATAGAACTTAATAAAAATGAACTTCACTAAAAGTACAAATTCTGCGTAGGCTAGGCAAGTACACACAAAGAAAAATATAAAATAAAAAACAGTAAAAATAAAAAAAAGGGACAAGCTCACTCAAAGAATTTAAGCGTCAGATTACGGCGTAAAGACTGAGTATTTATATTAAACACATCAATGTCGTGCTCTCTAGACAGCATGTTAAGCGTTCTACCCGCGCGAACGAGAAAGCTATTACGTCTGTAGTTCGAAGATGCAAGGCGAACAGAGATGGGGGATATATATCACACATCATCAGCCTATGATAGTCCACTGCTGGACGTGACCGTCAACATCGGCCCAGTCCGCTACCTGCCGTACAGAGGGTTCCCGGGGTACTTCTACCCGTACGAGAACGCAGAGGGCTATCTCAGCCCGTTTGTGGCTTTACACTTAGAGAGGCCGCGGAGTGAGTATATATCCCACATCAGCCTATGATAGTCCACTGCTGGACGTGACCGTCAACATCGGCCCAGTCCGCTACCTGCCGTACAGAGGGTTCCCGGGGTACTTCTACCCGTACGAGAACGCAGAGGGCTATCTCAGTCCGTTGGTGGCTTTACACTTAGAGAGGCCGCGGAGTGAGTATTATTATTTATTTATTGGAAAACCAACAGCACATTAAACATTCTTAGGCAACAACATTTGTAAACAAGAGGCCAATTATAGGTTCTCACAAATAGAAACTAAATAAAAATGAACTTCACTAAAAGTACAAATTCTGCGTAGGCTAGGCAAGTACACACAAAGAAAACAATAAAATAAAAAACAGTAAAAATAAAAAAAAGGGACAAGCTCACTCAAAGAATTTAAGCGTCAGATTACGGCGTAAAGACTGAGTATTTATATTAAACACATCAATGTTGTTCTCTCTAGACAGCATGTTAAGCGTACTACCAGCGCGAACGAGAAAGCTATTACGTCTGTAGTTCGAAGATGCAAGGCGAACAGAGATGGGGGGATATATATCACACATCATCAGCCTATGATAGTCCACTGCTGGACGTGACCGTCAACATCGGCCCAGTCCGCTACCTGCCGTACAGAGGGTTCCCGGGGTACTTCTACCCGTACGAGAACGCAGAGGGCTATCTCAGCCCGTTGGTGGCTTTACACTTAGAGAGGCCGCGGAGTGAGTATATATCACACATCACCAGCCTATGATAGTCCACTGCTGGACGTGACCGTCAGAACATCGGCCCAGTCCGCTACCTGCCGTACAGAGGGTTCCCGGGGTACTTCTACCCGTACGAGAACGCAGAGGGCTATCTCAGTCCGTTGGTGGCTTTACACTTAGAGAGGCCGCGGAGTGAGTATTATTATTTATTTATTGGAAAACCAACAGCACATTAAACATTCTTAGGCAACAACATTTGTAAACAAGAGGCCAATTATAGGTTCTCACAAATAGAAACTAAATAAAAATGAACTTCACTAAAAGTACAAATTCTGCGTAGGCTAGGCAAGTACACACAAAGAAAAATATAAAATAAAAAACAGTAAAAATAAAAAAAAGGGACAAGCTCACTCAAAGAATTTAAGCGTCAGATTACGGCGTAAAGACTGAGTATTTATATTAAACACATCAATGTCGTGCTCTCTAGACAGCATGTTAAGCGTTCTACCCGCGCGAACGAGAAAGCTATTACGTCTGTAGTTCGAAGATGCAAGGCGAACAGAGATGGGGGGATATATATCACACATCATCAGCCTATGATAGTCCACTGCTGGACGTGACCGTCAACATCGGCCCAGTCCGCTACCTGCCGTACCGAGGGTTCCCGGGGTACTTCTACCCGTAGGAGAACGCTGAGGGCTATCTCAGCCCGCGTTGGTGGCTTTACACTTAGAGAGGCCGCGGAGTGAGTATATATCACACCATCAGCCTATGATAGTCCACTGCTGGACGTGACCACAGAACATCGGCCCAGTCCGCTACCTGCCGTACAGAGGGTTCCCGGGGTACTTCTACCCGTACGAGAACGCAGACGGCTATCTCAGCCCGTTGGTGGCTTTAGGAGCCCCGATGCATATGTTCTCGTCCAGTTAGACAGATTTTCGAGATTATCCCGTTCATCCGGGGGAAAAGGTTTAGAGACAAAACCTTCACTATTCAATAGTAGTACTAAAATAGTTTCTTTGAGTATAAAATATTTGGATTTAATAAATCAGAATTAAAAAAAAAAACTATTTTACGACAGGTATTTTTTTAAAATTTTTTTCACAATTTTTAATTTTGTAAATAATCAATGAATGTAAAGAAACGCCATTAATATTATAGACGACACAGTGGCGTGCGCTTCATATAGACAGAAAGACACTGTCTACCCTACTGGGATACTCTTATCTACCCGTTTTACTTCCATATTTCATAAAATGATATAAGTGCACAATCATTTAATCAATAAATATTTTTTAAGTATAAAATAGCTCCATCTATCGATTCTATCGGTACATCGTCACTTTCGCTGACGCGCGAATCGATGTGCGGTGTGAACATCGACGCGGAACTAGCGCCGCTACCGGCTATTGACGGCTAAGACAGAAACCATTTGAGTCTAAAAAGCGTTTATATGTGTGCGTCAGTGTGCCGCAGTTACGCATGTACAGCGTAGTGTGCTTTCCTATAAAAACGTGCACACTTTGATGCCAAGTAACGCACACTAACAGACATTTAGCCGCTGTCTTTTCGCAAGCT